>SNQN01000760.1:0-16939 GCA_008642245.1 Bassia scoparia
ATGTCGTTAAAATAAATCGGAAAATTATTAGTCTACAACCCGGCGTACCATTTGATTGTGAGATGCGTCCCGACAAAGAAGTAAGAGTATATGACCTAAACAATGCCCGTTATCCTATATCCTAACCTCTGTAAGTTTTCCATGATCGATTTCAGCTCAAATAATTGAAAGATTCAGAATGTAATGCCACCCATCAGGGGCATCACACCCCGGTCTAATTCGTCGACTCTTCGTACTCACCAACAATGAGCTTGTCCCTCGAAGGCCTCATGTAATACCATAGCAAACTCACGGGTGGAAACGCCTACGGATGTTAGGATGGCAAGGAAATTTGCGTCGTATGTTGACAAAAGTCACAACTTGTGTTCATATATTCGAATGGGCCGTAGAATTGGCCCCTAAAGAGCAGGCATCGTCGACTTGAACGATTGGCCAAAGATTCATCAGTATTCGCGGTTGAATCCATCGTTGTGGCCAGGCCTCCAGAAGGCGAGATGCTACGGTGAGTCAAAGATGATAGAAACCGAAAATCATCGAGGAGGCGACCGAAGAAGACGGCCTACTACGACAGGGAATACAAACTGTGAAAGCCGTACAATAAAAATAATCTTGCCAGTCATACAACCGCCCATAAATTGAAATTTAAGGAATATGGGGAGCGTTGAATATGCATCCGGTGAAACAGGATCGTAAAAAGTGGAATATACTCTTTCATACTGCACAACCCAAATCCAGGCCACGCTTTGAAGAGAAAATACTGCGAGTTATCGAAATGGGCGTGGTCGTATGGACGGCATATCGATCTTGAGGAGACATGCCCTTGGAATAGGCGTAACAACGGGCGTACCAAGTGTCGGGAAATCACGAGCATCAACCATGGAGTTTGGTGTTGTGGTCAAGGACGGCAAATTGGTTAACAACCAACCCTTGATTATCAGAGTACCAAGAGAACAAACTTTTCCAAAATATTTCGAACATCGTCTAAATCGTTCGAGATTTCTGCTGCGATTTTCTACGGACTCGCAGGAGGAATATCGCTAATTATCGCCAGTGGATTATAACCAAAGAAAAGGCAGAGAGACTTTTTTAAAAATAAATAAAATTAAGTGAAATGCTGAATGTGAGACAGAGGAAGCAGGTTTACGGCGACATAGATGAATTTATAGGATGTTTACTTTGGCACTCACCGACATATAATAACAAATACAGTACAACTAAGTACAGAGTTTTAGATAGATAGATAAAGTATTGGCGTTAGCATGATCCACGATCTCCAATGTTATCGCAAGTATTCAGACATTCATCTGGATAACTTAATTGAATCAAAACGATATTGCGATTTGCCATTTTTTTTTTTCTTCATCTCATATCATATATGTTACTCATTTCTTATTTTTCTTTTCTATATTTTTGATTTTTTGTTTCTCTTGCAAAATATAAAACACTCTTAGCTGACGATCAGCTTTGGTTTATCGAGTTGTATATATTCGTGCATGACGTCCAGGCACAGATCTTTCAAGTTTGTATGGCTGTACTTTTTTTGATGGCAGGACGGATTCCATCTCGCACTCGTAATTAATTGATTAATTTTTCCATCAGTTCTTTTGTCTTGATAATTCCGCATTTTGGTGTGTTGTGAACATTATTTTCAGTTTGATTTATAAAAGATCAGGTTCAATCAGCAGGATTAGTTAAGTAGTTTCAAGTTCGTTAGTTGCCTCTTGGCTTGAACCAACGGTATTTGAAATTACAGTAGTCCAACTTCGGAGGAACACCACACGCATAGCAATAAACCATCAGAATAACTGAAAAGATACTGGCATCTAGGAGCAACGTACAGAGAAACAAAGCGACATTCATATATCTATGGTTTGTGTGATAAAGAAACATCTTTCTTATTAGTAGCACTTAATTTGAATAGATGCACATCCTAGCTTATAAACATCTTATTGATGGAATCAACCTCATAAGGGAAGTGGTATAGCGTATTAACTATTTAAGTGGGAGGTATAGGATTAGCTTGGAATGAGCAATTCGTTTTAAAGAAGTTAAACATGTACTCCGTTATACTTTATTTTCTCTTGAGCTTGTGCATTTTTCCTATCCACAACCTATTTGGCAACCACTATATTATAATATAATAACGACGATTAATAGATAATAATCAGCTGCAACCTAAAATGAGACAAATCATATAAATTCTAACAAAGCTCCATCATCCGGACGTAAAATCTTTGATGCATCGCTTCCAAAAACAGCATACCAAAAGACATTCAAGGAACTTGGGAAGTGATGTATCCCAAAAGGAATCATCCCGTAAATCAAGAACTTGCAACTATACATAGCAGTGAGACTAATCCAAAGAGCTTAGAGTTAAGTAATAAGCCCAGTAAGTATCTACAGGATGAATGTTTAGCTAAATAGACGATTCAGTATTTGATAACCTAAATGATGCCTTTTTGCAAACTACGTTATACACAACAGAAGTCGTCACCATTTTACTCTAGTCTTAGGTACCTCTTCATTGAAATCTCTGATTCACATTCAATGGTCAGCGTTTACTACTTCTATGGGTAGAGATCAAACAATGTGTAAACAATATCTTGACTTTACACCAGCAACCAGTTTAGCTCATCCAGTCATCACCCATCACTTGAACGAAGTAACGAAACCTCAAGCACCCATAATTCACAGCATTTAGAACCCGACAACCTGCCGATCAGCCTGTAAACAAAACCAACCTAAATATGAGACCCATTCAAACTGAATCCCAATCCAACTCATGAAAAAAATGACGAAATCAAATAAAAAAGGGGTTCTGAATTGCAAATTCCATCAACCTAAATTTATCAGAATAACTTAAAAAGAAGAAATCAAAATGAAATCCTACCTTTCACTTTCCTAAATATATGCCGAGTAAACATACAGGTGACACAAAAGTGAACTGGCAAAACACAGCATTCATGGAGAAAAATGACTAACAGTACCTATAACTAGAAGAACCATTTCAATTGATTTATATAGCACAGATTGACTAATCAAAGAGTCACTTTAATTGTATATCTATCCGCTGAGAATTTACCCCAGAATATGAGATATGAGGCTTGAAGACCTACCGGAGTTTGAATGCGTTAACTTATTAGACCTTAGTAGCATTATCAAGACCTGACGCAGGAAGTACTTTTCTCGCGCACTTATGTATCCTGCAATGTATTTACGCTGGTTAGGGATCCATAGCTGACACCTCTGGACTTAACCGAATTAAAACACCTACCACACTCGAATTCCTTCTGGACTCGGATTGAACTTTTGAAGCCTCTCCCTCTTTCGCAAACGCCAGCAAGCACCAAAAACCTTCAGCTTCCGCCATTGTTGTGAAACTTTACTTAAGAGCAAAATGTGTAGAATCACGAGGTTGATGGAGAGATGTTATTTAAGCGGGCTAATTAACCCTTTACATATATATACACACATCTAATCTAATGAAGCTTAACTAGCCGAGTTTAATATTCTCGASCTCSAGCCGAACCTCGAGTTTTTTCGAGCCTTAAAAGTCAAGTTCAAAATACATTAAAATTATATTGGACTWCGAAAACTATTGTAATATAATGACTTCTAAGAACATATAATACTTAATAGCTATAAATTTTCTAATTTTTTTTGTTAAACTTATCAATAATACACTACTAATTTTATAATTATTAACCTAACTAAAAAGATAAAATAATATTTCAAGCCTGTTCGCGAGCTTTCGAGTCGAGCTTAGATGAGGCTCGACTTGAGCTAATTTCGAGCAGGCTCGACTCATTAACACCCCTAATCCCAATCGTTCATTATGAATGAATGGCTTAGATTAACTCCTTCCTTAATTAGACCCCAAATTATATAATGACAAGGGGTAATTTGGTAATTTAGATTAACTCTTTTTTTATTCTCACAATCTCTTCCCTTCGGTCCTTCCTCTTCTCTATTCTCATCGATGGATGACAATTCAATTCGGATCCGACCCTAATTCGCTCTGATCCGAGGGAAAAAATCCGCTCCAAATCCGATATAAATAAAGTCTGACTCCGATTTCGTTAAAAAATTCGACTCCGAGTTAGATGAGGGTCGGAGTCGGATCTCACAAAAAATCTGACTCCGAAATTTATGCAATTATTATCATTTAACTAGATTAGTTTCCTGTGCGATGCACGACTACATTAAATATTTTTTAGATTTAATCTTATTATTATTTTTTTATAAATATATTTTTACTTATTAATATAATTTTTAAAATATAGTAGCTATTATCTTGTACGAGTAGTTTTTATTTCTCTAAACTTGTATTAATATTAATGATATAATCTTGTATTAATAGTAAGATATGATATTATTATTTAAGATATGATATTTATTATTCTTATTTATTAATGATAATCTTTAAATGATAATAAGATATAATATTAATTGATACTCTATACTTCCTTATATAGTATTGTTATTTATTAAAATTTAATATTTGTTTGATAAATATGATACTAAATAATTTTAATTCTAAAATAATTTATTACAAACTATGATGTCACTTTTGGCAGATTTTTTTTTAATGAGAGAAAGGTTGGCGCCCACATAAGCATTAATGACAACAACAATGATTTCTTTGCATTTAGTATTTAGATAAGTTTACCATTAAAGATAATAGAAAAGATATGATAATATATATTTATTAAAACCTTAATTGGAAAATCGAGTTAAAACTAGTTGTTATTTAATTAATTATACAAATCATAATAAATAAAATTAATTACTAAAACAAGAACAGCTTAATAACCATTGCACATGTCACGTCCTTATGAAAAATTTCCCTCCAATAATATATTTAATTAAATCATTCTATTTTTTATTTATCTTTTTATTTTTTACAATTTTACCTTTCCGATTTCAAAAATAAAATCAATAAATCCACCATTTTGTTTAAGTAATATATTAAATTAGTTTAGGAGTACACTCTTTAAGTCAGTATATCATCAAGCCTCATACTCCTTACCCTTGATTATCAATTTCATTATCTTCTATTTACTATGATTACATCTACTTAAACAATTTTTTTAATTTAATTATCTTCTAACAAAATTTTAACAAATAAAAATATATATTTGCAAAACCGTGCAAACGCAAATGAGATTAAATTAATCTAAGATTTGCAATATCATTCCACGTGTCAAATTCTTAAGAGAATGAGTCCCTCTAAAACTACATTTGACATGATTTTCTAAGATTTTAAAATTAAAGGCCGTTTTTTAAATACGGAGTATTCATTTTCCAAAATGTCACTTATTCATTTTATTAATATGAGCAAAATAGTTCAGCAACATAAATCAAATGATCCATTTTTCTATCTGAATCCCATTTTAATTATTAATTTTTTCTTTATTTCAATACGTATGAACCATAAGTATTTTTATTATACTCTAACAAAAATTAATCTAATCCAAAGTTTCAGTCTGCAAAATCGTGCATTGAACGGCTTAAACCTAGTTTAATTTAAATAGAGTAGATAGGGATATAAGTATCATTTTTAAATTAAAAAAATAGGGTGAGAGAGATATAGTTATTGTTTGTTATTCTAGGAGTTAATGTAAAATTAAATGAGATGAGGGATTATAGTTTATGTGTCTCACAATTTTAGCACCTCGTGTTCTACATTGGGTTTAGATTCAATGGTTCACAGATTTGTAACCCTTGATATTCTAAACTAAATTTCATGCTTCTACAGATGTTTAGCCCATAACAACTTCAAAGGTTGTACAGATTTAATGTGAACTTATGTTCTGCAAATGTAAAATTCTATGTGTCTACGAACAATTTACCCAATTTTTTCTCTCTCACTTGAGCCTAGTGATTAGCCGCAAACCATTAAACCCAACTCCACCTGGCATGAGTTGGATAGCAGAAACCCAGCCGAATCCATCCAGAAGACCCCACCACCACTCCAGTGAAAAACTGCCTATTCGTACCCACTGCTTCATGCCAAATTTGGTGCGAGACCAACACAACCACTACCATCTGAAAATGGTGCCGCACTAGACGCCCAGCCCCCAGCCACCCACACCCCACACCTCTCTCACCGCTACCATCACCCTCATCACCCCACAATGGCCACAACCTTACCCCAACAAACCAACACAATATCTCACCTCAATGCGCAAAGCCACACCTCCAATCTTCTCGAATCAGCAAACCACTAAACATCCCTACACTATACCTCGGACAAAACCACCTCACCACCTACCCTCGCTCCTTCACCTCTCGCTCAACCCATCTTACTCCTTAAACCAAAACTACCTAGCCAACCACTCCCGCGTACACACCCGAAAAAACTCCGCCATACACCACCACCGGCCATTAATCACAGAAATCTCCAAAAACCAAAATCACCTAAAACACGTCCAATTGCAAGCTAACCATGAATAGGTCCTGTTGAGTCCTAGAACACAATCACCACGCACTGGCACACATGCCTCAGACAGAACAAGAACAATACAATTGCCGACCACGCAGCGACCAAACCACTACAAGCGGTGAGACATGACAGAGAGGAATGGCTTGGTGGATGTGAGGAGTCGAGAGAGAAAAGAGAGAGAGGTGTAAGTGCGAGGAGAAGGACCGAGAGATAAGTGAGGAGAGTAGAAAGGGACAAATGGGGTTTTTATTTTTTTAGAATCGACGCTCGAATCAGGCTGAAAAATGGAGCATAGGTCAAGTTTCTTCGGGTGTGCGGTTAAGTTCGGTGCGGTATGGAGCATGCAGATGTCATGGTTGTGGTGGTATCGATTGTGGCGGCGTATCTGGCGCGGAGAATCTGAGCAAATTTGAACTAATGGAGGAGAGAGAAAAGGGTGAGGGAGGAGAGAGAAATGACGGTGAAGAGGAGAGATAATGGCTGGTGAGTCATAAAAACATCAGAATTGTTTTTAATAATAATTTCAAAATAAAGTATTAATGGATGTGATTATTTAGTTTGACCTTCCTGTGAATGGACAATGGTGAAGATGAGAAGGTCTCTAACGATGGTTCTTCATAATTAAGGAGAAGAAACCGGTTCTTCATATGAGCCTTAATATATATAGTATATATATAGGACTGCTTTTAGGTAGAATGAGAAAATAGAATATTGAGAAAAATAATTGAAAGTTGTCATGTGTCCTACCAAAAGTAGAAAGTATATTAAGTGGGAAAATATTTGCTTTTAAAAAAGTTTTGAGAAGTGGAGGCAGCTATGTCAACTATTTGCAAGTAGTATTTTTTTTTTTTTCTTTTTATTTAACAAATTGCTCTTATTTCTTTTATCATAGTCAATCAGCCCTATATATATATACTAGTTTTTTTGCACGCGAGGCACGTGACGGATATAAAAGGCAATGATGAAGCTAAATGCTCCTTTTATCGTGAAATCTGTGATAATTGCTTGTCATATTCATAAAAAGTATTGTTTTACTTCATATCAATAAATTAGCTTAAACATTGATTAAAATATATGTTTAGCCTACTCAATAAACATTCCTTTATTGTGATTCATTTTCACAATTATGTTATTTTGTTTTATAAAATATACATGAATCACAAAATTATTTGATTCTGATTAATGCACGCTGTTTCAATCTAAAACAAATTTGGTTTATTTCTTTTTTAGTTAATAGTTAGATATACAAATTACTTGCAATTAGAGTTTCTAGTCATATTGATAGGTTGAATTCGGAGAGGTTATTTTAAATGAAAATGACATTATGATTATTGACCTTTATTACCATTATTTCTAAATTAAATTTATTCAGATCATACCCTAAAAATCCAATTTTCATAATTTATTATAGTAATTTAATTGTCGTCAACAATTTTGTAAAGTTTATTTAACGAATATTATTTATTGACAACTTTCAGTTTATATGACAAAAAAATTCATCCATATTTAGTTTTTTTAAAATGTATAAATGATTGATTTGATATGATATATTCATTTATATTTTTCATCTATTAATTAAAATCATCCCAAGGAGCGTTTAACGTATTTCCTAGCGGGGGGACACCATAAGCTCCCCCTGTGGCTCTATAAACTATAAGTTATAGATACTACTTAATTTTAGTAAAATTGTATATATACTATTACTTTATGATTAATATTATATATATATATATATTATAATATAGATATTATATATATATCATATATACATAGTATATATAGATTATTACTAGCAGATAATAATTCAATAATAGTATTTATAGTATTATTATGCATGAGATACTATATCTATGGTGAAAAGTTATGTAGATGTTAAAACGAACTTACCTCTCCATTCTTTTATCTTTGCAAATTGCAATGATAAAATAATGACATTTTCAGAGTATTTGCCTCAAAGATATCTATCGATGGCATAGGTGCACTTGAAATTATTTTTTTTCCATTCTATATTTTTCCCCACTAAAAACATAAATAAAAATGAAAAAGAGAATGAACAACATGCTAGTGAATTTGAGACCGCAACAATAGCCAATTGAGCCTTCTTGAACAACTTAACCCATATGTTTCTCTCCCACAATATTAATTATTGCTCATTCTTTTATGACTAACTAATTTTGAACAACTAAATAAAAAAAATATATAAAAAAAAAAAAAAAAATTGGGAAAATTAATCTACCATTATTTCTGGCACAAGAAAATAGTAAAGTCTACTTCCTTTATTTCTCATTACTAATTAAATTACTACAAACTAAATCTTATTAAATAAAACGTATTTTATATTGTTTAATTCATTTATATTAACATATCAAAATATATTCCTAATTAACAAATAATCCTAATTTTGTTAATACTTCACAACTATCAATTAGGAGAACTTTCTCTTTCAAATTTCACCCCACTAATTAATTACTACTCTACAAAATAATTTACTGGCAAATATCTAATAAACAATTGAAAGATAATAATTAAATCAAATGCTAATTACACAATAATTGCAAATAAATAACGTAAGGCAAAAAACAAATTTGTGAAACCTACCTGAGATTCAGACGCAAGTCCCATGGGACTCCACGTCTGATCCAGACGAACAGGTTCCATGGATCTCACGTCTGAATCCAGCACGAAGGCTTAGCAAAAATAAAAAAAAATCGCACAAACCCAGAAGCTAGAAAGACCGAGCCCAACCACCAGATGCGGTCGACTCCACCACTACCGATGCGACCCACTTCGCCTGCCTCCGCCGCGCTCAGGTCGCCGCCGCCGCCAGCTGCTTTACTGGCATCACTGTTGCTTGCCGGCAACCGCTCGCTTCGACAGGCCTCCGGAGTCTTGATCTTTAATATTTCGTTTTTTTTGGGCGTGGTGGCTGATCAGCCATGAGAGGTGGAATATGTGTGGTTAGAGAGAGAATTTGGGTGGTGAGGAATGTGGTGGGAGGGAGGATGATATTGTTGAATGGGTTGTGTTAGGGTGAATGTGAGGTATTAAGTAGGGTGTATAAGTGAGATATTTTGGTCAATTCCTACAAATTTTGGGGCGAATAAATCAGTAATTTGGGGGCGACGGATTTACACAATGGCCTTTGGAGATAAACCTACTTTTAAACCTTAATAATAACTAGTATGTTGCTTGACTGTATTTTCCCAAATCAACCAATATAAACAATTGTGGTACACATGGTGACATAGCTTTCATGCCCCATGCCTCCATTAGTGATAAGTCAATAATAAGTTTACCGTATCGAATTTAATCTTTTGATTACACAAGAGTGATCACCATGTTTAGAATTTATTCATAACAAACTACCTAGAATGTGCATATAAAATATTGAAGACATCGGGACACGTTCGTCTTAAGATCAAATAAATATCTATCTCTTGCAATATCGCATGCTGAACATTATTGATCTGGTTTTATACTGAGTGTTCATATTGCTCAATAATTACGGATATATAATGCACTATTTACAACAGTAGAAAAATAAAAAAAAAAAAACCTATTCAAGTGCATATAATGAACAAATTCATATATAAATATTTTGATAAAGTAAAACAGTTACACACAAGATTATTAAAATGTTTGGTTAAAAGCACCAAAACTTTTGCAGGTTAAGTCAATTCCATTGCAACAGTCAGGATAACAAGCCTTTCCTAGAATCTCAGCAATAATACCTGACCATTATATCCAACCTTCCTGTATTTTACAAGAAACAACTCTTCGGCGAAAACTCAAGGCCCCGAGAAGAGACTTATTTATATTCCCGGACAATAAAGAGAGCTGTGAAATCTACTTTAAAAGGACTGGTAATCATACGAACACGCAACGCTAATGCCTTCCTTCATTTCCCTTCAATTTTTCCGCCCTAGCTATCTAAGTCAGTAAAATTTTCTTCCTCCAGTAGCTGTCTAAAAGGAAGTAATCAAGCTAACTGCTCCACTGAAGAAGCACGTTTGAAGTACTCAGGAGAGTCATCCCTATGTGAGCTCTGTCTTTCAATGTAACATAGAACCCTCTGTCTTTGTCAGTATGAACATCGTAGAATTTCGTGCCAGACAGCGAAAAAGTGCCAGGGGGAACACGCTAAGGCTGCAGCAGCGATGCCCGAGTGACAAAACAGTGCTGCTATGTGAAGGTTCTTGCAGCATACGGGAAAAGGGAGAGAAGTCTGCGATCAAAGGGCTTGAAGGACTCCAAGTCATGTCAGTGTCAGGCTTGTCGATGAAATTGTTTGTAATATCAATCAAAGCCTCCAGCCATGGTAGAGACGATCATAAAATACCATGCGAAGAAGAACTTAAGCGCTTTTGGAAAGTGGTGATTCAGGCATGGATGATCTGTGAGGACAAGTCTCATGCTGACCTTATTTCGCGTTGCTATTATAAGCAGAATTCAACAATTGACGCCGTATCAGTAATGTAGAGGTGTGTTCAGCGCTTGTTCATCCTTCTCATCGTTTGCTCGTTATGGTAGGTATAGAATGAAGGTGTTCGTGCCTCGCTTTTCTACGGTGTCACAATCCTTCAATTCAGAGACCAAGGATCTCTGATTGGAAAAATTCAATAAGCAATGAATGTAGTTGTTAAGTCAGTTGTTTACACGTGTTATTGTTTTTAAAACAGGATAATTAAAACAACACTCCCCTTCTATTTAAATAGATGTTTGATTAAATTGACGTATGTTAATTAATTGAACGTGCCACCGATTTATCTCACATCTATATGCATTAATCAAAGTTTTATTAGGAATGAATTAAAACTAAACAGTTAGACTCCATGAATGGATTTTGTATTTTTAACACAAGAATTTGAGTTTTGGTATCTCTTTTTTTCGAGAGTGTAATAAAATGTAAGGAATGGACAATGGTTTGATGATTGTAGTTGCGATCTTCCCATTTGACAATAAATTTGCCGGAATTTCGATCTTATGACACGTTAGCTCGAATTCAATATTAAGAGGAAACCAAACCAGAATTTCATTTTCACAGGGTGTCAGAAGACAAAACATGATTAAACAACGTGAAAGGCTGAATCTGGATCTCACATAAATTATCGAGTTTAGCTAAAATTCGACCTTTTTGGGATGTGATACAGTAGAGCTGAAGCTTACATTTGAGATTTCTTTTGGGAAATCGTATCTCATTTCTGAATATATACTATGTCCATCACAGAAATGAATTACAATATCTTAAGTGTAATTGGAAATGTGAATTCCCTAGTTGTTTCAGTCAGAATGACCCAAAAACCAACACAAGTATGAGACCCAAAGCAAGCCAACAATCTAAGAACAGTGCAATAAAATCCCTCGGTTCTGATAGAATGGAAGTGAGATCTGTTTTCGAAGTCCATTAGAATCATCTTATGACGCCCGTGTGTTAAAAGTAATAACCCGGTTCAGTTAAGCCCCAGCAGACAAATTCGAAGATTAGTAGTGCACAGGAATCTCATTCGGAAAAATATGACGGACCAGTGTTAAACATCCCAAAGATAGGGATAATAAAACAACAGCTGGCAAAGCTCGGAATGGCAACATGCTGGTTTTCTGGGAGAATTATGGCAGTCACAAACTTGCCAACTAAATACAAAGACGTTAAATCTACCGTGATTAAGGAGCCAATTTGTAGTAGAAAAGTCGTACCAATTATTCCAGAGCTAGAATGTGACATCTTCATAATTGAACATCTCTGGGAAAATGATTGTATGTGAAGGTATGGTGACAACTATATGAGCATGTACATTGCCTTACTTCCATTTACTCATTTGTACCCTTTTCAAGGGTATAGCATTGATCGTGCCAAATCCGAGGCTCAGATTAGAATGAATTATCGTATCACCATTTCTTTCAGCAGCGTCTTACAGCCAATTTAGCTAGTTGCGTGGGTTCTGGATGATGTGTAACAGTAGTCTATGCGCCACATTATATAAGGAATTACTATCATATTGATCATTGAAGTTGAGCAATTCGACAACAATAATAGAGAATTGTAACATAACATCCTCAAGCCGCCAAGTTCTTGTATGAATTAATGCTTTGTAAATGATCTCTTGTAGAAAGAAACGAGGTACATCCTATGGACAAATATGAAAATGCGAATGCTCAAGTTCAGCAAATAATTGTGAGTTCTACTTTAAGAATGACTTAAGTAATCAAAAAATTACAGCAACAACCTTAATTTAGTGAATTCAATTTTCCCACATGTAAAGAATAGATCTGCTTCAAGAGGATGTCACACTGATAGCGGCATTTGTGTTTCTTAAGTGGAAACCTCAATTACTCCTTTGATGTTATTTTCTCTGAACAAAAGATAGTTGATACGGAACATACACCCGCTGAATTTCCTTGTATGAGTGAGAGAAATCACTATGCAAACCCTTTTCAATTTGCAGCGCCAAACACTACGAGAAACAGATTAATTTGAACAACAAAAAAGAGGAAAATGAAGGGACCTAATTACAATTACCTGAAGCACACTTAATAGTCCCAGAAAATAAGTAGTACCGCATAATAAACGCTTCAGGTCAAACTCGTTACCAGACAAGAAACTCAACAAGGCTAGCTGAGAGCTAACCAATAGCAACAGCGGATAATCCCACGCCCCAACAGTGATATCAATATCCACATAAATCCCACTGTTGCCCCATGATATAAGAAAACATCCATAAGGGGAAACCACCCAAAAGAGCTCAGCAAGAAGATAAGTCATAACCCAAGGTGGACGCGGAACATTAGGAGTGACTTACGGGAAGCAAAAGATCAACAGCAGACAGTGCGAGCATTACCAGGCTGAGAAGTACTAACGAGAAGGTTACGGTCAACGCTGCGAATCAGGTATATTGATATGAAAGTAATCAACTGCCGTGATGAAAGCATTCATGGCAAGAAGGTAACTCTCTCTAGGATGAAGTTAGTATGATATGCTAAGTGAATGGAATCACCTGGGGATCTTCTTGCTGATCTCACATCACCAGAGTGGAGTAGCCGGATTGCAGCTTCTTCATTTGGCATTCCCATTTTGCTCTATATGGTCAATCCTTTGTCTCTGTTCAACGTGAGGACTTTGCAACATTGCAAGGGCTAAGGATTGCAAATTATTGAAGAATAATTAGTCAATGTTTGGTCTTGAAAATCAAAATTATTTATTTATTATCTACTCCGTTATTAATTAAAAGCACATAGATCATTTCTTATAAAATTATATTAATTTATCTACTAAAAACTCTCTTATTATATTAAATTTTGGCCTTGTACGTGCTGGAAAGAGAAGTAGAAAGATTTAGATAATAATAATACAGAGAGTGGAGTAGTTATAATTTACACAAGTAAATGGTGCATTAATAAAGGACATTTCGTTACTAAAGTAAAAATAATCAAGTGGATATATCCATCATTTTCCGTCTTCCTCCACACTTTATCTTTCCTCTCTTGAATAATCAAGATCACACTAGCCAATTAAGAAATTGTTTAACGGGCTGCCTAACCGAGAATACCATTGCGAATGACACACAAAATCAGATTAGCTGATATACTGTAAGTTCTGCTAGCTGAAGTTACTGAGCAATTTAATCACGCTTGATGTTATAACTCAGAAGATAAGAGAGTTGTTCTGATCTCTGCATGAAACAATAGCACAAAGTGTAATAAGAATCTCACCAAATAGCAAAGCCCATCCTGGAAATTTTTCAGAGTCAGGTCATTAACATAGATGAGTATGATCAAAACCCAGATTAAGAAAAGTATCTACATAGAGGGAAGAATGTTCAACAAGTAATTTAGCAAGAATTGCATGGTAATATGCCGATAGTATTACTCATTCAGCCATGCCAACTGCTACTATGATCTACAACGGATGTGTCTGACGACTTATACAAGCATTCAGTTCAGAACAAAGCCCCATCCCATGCTGGCCAGTGGCCTCGTATAATAAATCCGGTTTAATATGTGGCTATTGATAAAGGCAGGTGCCAGAAACAGACAAGCATACATTATGTCAACATCTAACGTTGCCACAGTGGTAATCAATGTACGGTCGCAAGATTCCAGTGGATCCTCTGACCATGTTTAAAGACTTGACTGAGAAAATAGGTAAATGGACGCACTTAGCTCCGTATAAACGTAGGCAACAAGCATGACAGCAACCAGCAAAAAAGCCCTAGAAGAAAAGAAGAAAAATAAGCATCAAGGAAGTAGTAATGCAAGATACCCTTGACTGGGACGAGGTGTCTGCGTTCATGACATCATGGAGAGACAGTGACAGTCTATGCCTGCAATGAGTTTAAATGGAGTAGCTGATATAGTTATGAATTGGTAACGTGAAATATTTTATCAGGATCTTTTGCTCGGGGTCGCTTCTATGACGGAGAAGATTGAGATTCTTCTGACAAGGATACTTACACCTTTTAGTCCAAATAAGCCGAGTTATATCAAGTATAAATTATAGAGATAGTGAGCGTTTTAAATCCACCCAGCTGAAACTTAAACGAGGTTGATCTGCTGTAGCAAAAATTAACAAAATGGCCGCAAATGAAATTGGTAATTCTCTTTTTAAAATTTAACATAACTAATTTGTACAAGAAAAATGGCAAATTGTTAAGTGACTATGTATTAAAAGATAAGAACGGAAGCAGTAACTACAAATAGATTTACAATTTGAAATGATATACTGTGTCCCTGAATTGTGACTCTCAACCCAGATTAACGCACTGAGATCAGAAGACTAACCATTTTAAAGTATGATGACTCTGCTCCTTTCCTTTAAAATACTACCACGTGTTGGCCAATCATCACAAATTAATCAAATCTTGAACTTGTGACTACCCAGCAGACTTACTAATGTGGCAGCTTAAAAACATTGCTAGGGGGATAGATGACCCAGAAACCAAGACACATTAACCAGAAGGCCAAGCCAATAATTAAGAACATCACACTGAATGTTGAAGTTGGACAGTTTTGGGCGCCAAAATCATCAACACACTACTCAGATAGCCATTTGTCAGTCCCAACAGACAAGTCAACACTGTCACAGGAATCTCAGTTCGGAAAAACTGAGGGCCATGCAAGCATCCCAAGTACAGAGGATAAAACAGCAATCGTGCAAAACATGCAATAACYGCAGCATTTTCATTTTTGACAAGATAGATGGAAGTGAAGCACTTTCCCACTAAATCACATACATTGTAGCTAGTGATGAGGAGAATTGCATACCAATCCCCAAGCAGTACAGAATGTACGTCTTCCGTAATGAAACCCGGAAATATCGAWAGAGTCACAACATATATGATCACAATCCCGATGCCATGCCATTTAATTCMTCCCATAATTTCCCAAACAGGACCAGATAAAGAACCCTTCTCCTCTTTTGCCTCATTTACAGCCTGTAGCTTGAGCTCATTGTAATACTTGATAACAGGAAGTCTATGCGCCACATTATAGAAGACAAGACAGACGACCATAAGTACAATTCCAACAACAAAGTATAGGATAGCACTGTTTCTCAACCCATGYATATTTTGCGGATATAATGCTTTTGTAAAGATTCTCAGAAAAGAAACAAGAACACCTGCATTTGACAAGAAATTGAAACTTAGTTAAGCCATCATACCTAAACAAGGCTGCACATTAGACCTATGTTACTCAAACTCTTTCATTTACCTCACGTGTCCGTGTTGACACAACTCGTGTCGGACACCGACACTTGACACATCATTTTTTAACTAAAGACACTACTTTTTTTTAAAGAAAATGGGCGAGTCCGACACTTGACACCGACACTTGACACCGACACTCGACACTTCATCCAAGTCCAAGTAACATAACATTAGACTATAACTATGACCTTCGACTGCAAATCTACTATCTCCATTCTAAAAAGTATGAAACAAAGCAAGTCACTTCTAGCCTTCAAATCTGATGGAATAATCTACAATTGGGACACTTAACCAGGCAGTTCTACTTGTAATAACCAACTCACCGTTATCAGCATCTAAAGGAAAATTCTACATCCTGAATTCCTGATTGGTTACTTATGTCTTCTCAAGTGCTCCTTCAACTGTTAGCATTCCAGGATATGATCCCATACACAGACAAATACCACCATGATCTTAAGTCTTTTCTCACTTAAATACTTCGTACTAGAAATTTTGCACTATAAGATGCTACTTCGACTCCATTGCAATTAAGAAATAATTTCATCACAGCTATCAGAAATATATAGCAAAACACTGGAGTTTTTCAGAAGGTGTGACGACAAACTTTAAAGCAAAATCTATCGATCACCATCTCAATTGAGCTTTGCTGCRTCCTGATCATTACTCAGTTTAATAGGATCGACATTCTAGATAGTKYACATTGCACTTTAGGAGTCAAATATAGCACTCGAACTTCCCTTTGTTCACAAACCCATCTTATATACTTCATACTTATTATGTCTTGTGAGCAAAG
>SNQN01000760.1:39882-50139 GCA_008642245.1 Bassia scoparia
AACAGAATGTATTTTGTATTAACCGGAGAATCTCAATCTTTGCAAACATCCTTGGTGATCTTGACTGCATTACAATTGAATTTACAAGCACCATTGCTGTGACTACACTAAGTTGACTTGAGTGATAGGTCTGAGCTCTTTAAACCAAGGTCTAGATCACGTTTGGGAATGGAAATATTTTAGCTGGCGATGATCATGTTGATCATCGAGGATATTTGAACCCCGATCTTCTTGACCCATTTGTATCCTAAGTTCCGCAATACTCATCAGCGACACGATTATCCAACTTCCGTTCAACAAACAATTCAGGAAAATTTCCTCTGCGTATGTGTAACATCACAAGCGTTTTTTTATTTTTTGCCGGAAAAAATCTTCAACACAACAACAGTAAATGATAGCAAGTACTACAACAATAAATAAATACAACAACAAAACAATGACAATTACAATTACCAAGTAACAAATTAAGCAAAAAAAAAGGGATGAAAACTTGAAGAAGTGGGAGTACAAAAGATAATTACGACCAATTTATAAGTAGCAGTGAGTGAAGCAATCATCGGCTCGACGAAGGCTTCGTGGTAGCAGGCCAGCAGCAAACCAGTACAAAAGAGAGATGAGGATGGGAGATGGAGGCGGGGATTGGGGAGTTAGGGTTAAAGGGGAAAAGTGATTTTTGACAAGTGAAATGTCCAAAAGTGAGTAACAAAGCCCACTACTTGCTCACCTTACTGGCCACTATTGATTTCCAAAATATAAAAATTACATTTTTTTTAAGTACCGGGTCAACCGGTCTAGACCGACGGACCACGAGTTTTACCCAGATCGGACTGGTGACTCGAAATTGTCAATTATTAAGGACCAGAGACCGGACCGGAGGTGCAGGTTTGGTCCGATCCCGATCGCAGGTTCAATCCAAACCGGTTCAAATTCCGGTTTGGACAGGTTTGTGTTCAGCCCTAAAAGAAAGAACAACACCTCTCCACCCATTGATGATGGCGGCGGTGACGGTCCATACCGATGTCTTATTGACTTGGTGGTTGCATGGTGTGATGGGCGGCCTAGAGGCGGAGCTAGAAGGGGGGACAAGGGGTCCAATGTCCCCCTGATTTCCCAAAATAAAAAACAAGAAAAATCTGCATTTTAACAAATTAGCGACTGTTGTTAAAATTCAGTCGCTATATGTTCGTAGTTAGTTGCAATTTCCAATTATGGTCGCAAATTTCATTTGTCAGTCACAAATTGAGTTCTAATTATTTACTACACGTCCCGTAGCTTCTTGTTTGTTTCTTTGGTTTATTTTTATTCCTTTCATTTGCTTTATTGGGTATATTGCCCTTTCCTTTCATAAAAAAAAGCGTTGAAAAATGTATTTATTATCGGATTTGTTACGGTTGTTTGTGGTTTGATTTGTATGTTGAGTATGATTATGTGGCATTTAAGTATTATCCATTGCTTAGTACTTCGTATTAAATGGGCATGATTATGTGGTAATTATTTAGACTTTTAGAGTCACTAACTTTTAATTATTGGAAAATTAATCCTAAATTTTAAGTATTACGTACATTAAACAATTATTGTTGCAATGTTTTTTTATTGTAAAAATCTTACCTGAATGTCCGATATTCGTACTTCGCCCCCCAATTTGTAATTTCTGGCTCCGCCACTGGGTGGCCCCCATGTGGTCCAACGAAGGTGACAGTGGTGGTGGATGCACATTGCTAGTGCCAAGGTGGAGGTTAGCCTTTGTCGCGTGGCAGAGGTGATGTTGACACGACAGTGGTGTGTCGTGGTGAGGTAGTGAAAGCGTGTAAAGAGAAAAATAGTGAATGTGAGTGGAAATGAATTTGAATTCTATTTTAGGAGGTATACAAGCGATAAATAACAATTCACAATTGATATTGAATTATCGCGATTACACTTTCCGTTATGTCTAAATTTGAAAGAAATTTAACATTGATTCTATTAACCCCACAAAAAGCCCTAATTTCAAAATATTCCATTCACAATTGTGTATTTGAATATGTCATATTCATTTTATCACAACTACATGTTCATAGAGGCCCGATAGATGTAAGATAAATTTGCCCTCGATCTCACCATGCCAAAAGGCCCATATAAACACGAATCATATTCATTCGAAGAAAAGTTATTGCGGACCAGGTCCATTTTGCGCGAAGATGCTTTGTTTGCTCACATGTCCTACCACTACCACAATCCTTAAACAAGGTCCACTTTACTTCTCCCAAGACTTCCTAGTCCTCCGTTTTGAAAAGACCACACTCCTAACATGACAAAATCCTCGCTCTTCACTGCAAAAACTACTTTCGATTTCAATTCATTTCTCGCATACCACATCATTTCTCCACCTTCTCACACCCCAAACGCTTCTCTCTCCTCTACTGTCAGTGTCACTCCCTCATCACTCCAATCCGCATTAAAGGAGGACGAGGAGAAGTCAGACGCCGCAATCGCCGGCTCCGGGAGAAGAATCAGCATCAGCAGCAGCAGCAGCAGCCATTGAAGATCATTTCAGCGAGTTGTTCGGCTCTTGATCAGGATGAACCTCCCTTCTGAAATCGTCGTGTTCCGTCGAATCGAAGGCGCAGAAGAGAGAGAAACGAGCGGTTGAGTCTTCTAGAATGAGGACGATGATGATACTTCTTCTTCCGGGTGCTGGAGAGCTGGCGTATAAGTTGACCATGATTGAAGTCGATGATTGAGAGGATTTCGGGGAATTTGAGAAAAAATTGGGTTCTAAATTGAAAGATGGTGGCGCTAAATTTAGGGCTCAAATGCACTCTTGTGAGGCGGAATTGGAGCGTCGTGAGGCTCTTCGCCGCACCTCAAGAGGTATATTTTTTGTAATTCTACTTTGTGTTTCCTTTTTTGTTTTTCTTTTCATCATTAATTATGCCGATAATTGAACTGATTGCAAGTTTGAGCTTTGTTGTTGTTTTTAATTTGAGTGATTTGGGAAGTTATATGTGCTGCATTGTTGTTTGGTGGACAAAGCGGAGCGAATTTATGTTATTAATATCACTCGTCGGAGATTGCATGCATCGAAGGGCAGGTTTAGTATGATTGTATGAATGCAGTATGTTAGTGGTGATGTTAACCTCCACGTGTGCGTACCACGGGCGCAGCTGCCAAGTAAAAGCTTTGTGTGAATAAGGAAGACCAAATGAACTGATGAAATCACTGATGGTTAACCATCTAGGGCATACTTAATGTTTTGCAAAAGGCAAGCTTTTTGTTACTTAGGAAAAACTAATAGCTGAGGAATTCACTGAGATGACACTCTTTCTCCTGGTAGGAGAGCTTACTTAATGCTTGGCTTAAGGAACAAATTTTGTCTCATTAAGGAAAACAAAATTTACTGAGGCAATCATTTCTGATTTAGAATCAGTCTCCTCGCCGGTTATAGGCTTACTCAATATTCCGAAGGACAATCTTTGTGTCACTGGGAATAATAATGAACTGAGGAAACTAATGTTATTTGGAAACTCTCTTCTCATTGGTGGGAGGGCTTGTATATTGTTTTCTCAAAGGATAATCTTTTTGTTGCAAAGGAAACAGATGAACTGAAGAAATCTTTGCTGATTTAGAAGATTTCTTCTTGCTGTATTTACTGTTTCATTGAAGACAAGCTTTTGTTACTAAGGAAAATTAAATGAACTGTGGAAATCATTGATGATTTAGACTTATTATTCTCGTCGGTGGAAGGGCTTACTTTCTGTTTTTGCAAAGGACACACTTTGTTCCAGTAAGTGAAATCATTTGCTGAATGGAAACTCTCTTCTTGTATGTGGGGAGGGCTTAGTATTTTTTTTTCAAACTTGAACGACCAATTATTTGGCCTCCTTATATGGTTTATCAGTTCGGTATGTGGCTCTTAGTGGCGCACCAGATGCAGTGAGACGAGTGAGACGATTGATTCTGACGTTACTTTCTTAGGGCATTTCTTGTTAGCAAGGATGCTTGATAATCTTCTATAGTTTTGTTTTGCAATGTCTCTACTGTCATTGTCGGGACAGTTGGTTCAAGGCAGTTCAAAATGCTTCATACATGTTTCCACTTTCCAACCCTTAATTCTTTGGATGGCCAATAGCTTTTTTGTTTATTTGAAGAACAATCAATCATAGCTTCAGTTTTATTTTTGTTATAAATATTGCTGGTAAAATAAAAGTTGTTTTCTTATCTAACTTATTGTTACAATATAATTATTTATCGAATGAATTGTTTATTTTCAAGATTGTTTTGATTTATATATATATATTGTTTTTTTTTTCAAAAAAAAAAAAACAGGTACTAATGGAGGCATGAAGCCAGTGCACACAGAGAGTTCAAGTAATAATGGTGATTCTCATTTTCTTGCATCCTTTTTTATTTCTAAAATCTGGCATTCCAGTTAACCATATTAATATTGACTCTTTAGGTACTTTTTTCTCCAAGTCTTTGTTGTGGATAAATTGCATCATTTTAAAGTATGATGTAAAAAATTTTGCCTCTCTTTTCCTAACTATTTGTCTTAATTCAGATTTCTATTTTGGGCTGTTTGGTTTTTCTTTTTTTACAAGAGGGAGTTTGGTAAAATTTTTTCAAACCCTTATATTCTAAATACATGCCAGTTGTAGGTAAGATAGTTATTTCTGGGACATTATTTGTGTATAATTCCAAATAGTGCGCCCATATGCAACTATGTGGAAAGTTTAAAATTTAAAATTTAAGACATTGAGGTTCTTGATTTTTTTATTTTATAAAATACTAAATATGGAAAATTTMTCTAAAACCACTACAAACTTTCCACCTTTTGAAAATAACCACCAATTACGGTTTTTTTAAAACCACCCAACTTTGTTAAAAATTTTACACAAAAAATGTTTAAATTTTCATTATGTTTACCAATTTTGAAGAAATATATGGTGGTTTTATTAATAAAATCACACATAAGTTGTGGGTTATTACAAAATATGAAAAGTTTTTAGTGATTTTTGACAAGTTTTTCTTTATAAAAAGAGAAAACTTAAGATTTTTGTGAAAAGGTGATGCTTTACAAGATTTTAAGAAAGTTGAGTGGTTTTCAAAAAATAAAAATAAAGTAATTGGTGGTTATTTTCAAAAAGTGAAAAGTTTTTTCACAAATTTTCCAATTATTATCTATGTACAATTTTGTTAACAAAATGAGCTTGCATGTTACTGTAATGCCCTGTAGTAAGTGCTTCACAAGCCACTGACATGAGTCTCTGTTCCTATTTCTTTATTTTTTGCTATATTGCAAGAAAACTGATTAAGGTAATGCCAATTTATGCAATAGGTGCTTTCAATGGACCTAAGCAAGTATATCCATCATCTCAATCCCCTAAACTGTCAGAATTTGGCTCGAGCTTAATGAAGAAGTTGGATGCTGATAATCCAAAACCAGAACATAATGTATTTCATCTATCATATGACTGCAATTATCTGTTTTTTGCATGTTATGATTGGAGCTCCCATTTTGACCGCTCATATTTTGCAGACCAGTAAMCAAACAAGCAAAGCATTTGACAAAGAGATTTCACATTTGAATCGTTGTGACAAGCGGAAAAGGCCGATGTTATTTGAAAAGCTACCACAAAATAAAATAGCAAAACCCAGTTTGTACTCTAAAGGTTTTAGTGCATGGAAGTCTGATGATCAGCCTCCCCGCAAAACTGGAAAGTTCATGAACTTAAATGGAAAGCTGGCTGGCATTGTTTCTTCAACTGACTCTCGTCCCCTACCTGGGAAGAAGCTAGTTGGCTTAACTACTGACAAGTATGCATAGCTTGAGCTTTTTTTCCCCTTCTTTTTTTTCCTTGTAGAATTGGAAGTCAAGGASTTCATCTTTACCTCACAATCACTGTCTATATTGTTATTTTCTTTCCTTGCTGATGCCAAGTGGTTGTCTCAGCTAATGTTTATTAAATTTTCTCAGGCTTTTTATTGCTCTGATTAGTGATTACTTCCGTCGGTTCCACATGTTCTGGTAGGAAGTACTTTGTCTAGTAGRAGAAAAGGATTTGTTCCATTTTTTCCCCATTTGATGCCTGTTTTTTACTCTCTTTTTTCCCACTTTTGGTGATTAGAGTTATGCCAAATGCATGTATCTTGGTTTCCTCAACATCCTTGGGTTTGGATTATCCCTATTTTAATTCTTCATCTTCCTTGGAGTCCTGGACAGTCACCAATCATAGTCCTTTTCAAGCCGTTGTCGCCTTAGTTCACAACCTCCYGTGCCCTTTGATCAATAATCCAACTTCCGAAGTTATTTGCTGCACCACCCTTGGGCTCCCCTCTCATCGCAGCAGCAATTAGCATCATTTGCCACCTCAAAGTTTCACTTGACTATTTTAAAAAAATAATTGTTTTTAAAGAATGCTTAACTCAACCTGCTCCAATCTAAGAGAGTGAGAAAAGTATTGGAAAAATCTGTTCTTACCCCTCACACATTCATTGCCCTTGTCAGTTGCCAGTTTAACCATTGCTGACCCCTCTCCGCTACAATAACCACTTGGTTGTGGTTTTAATTTACACTACCACTCAYCTGAATTGGTATAGGGATAAGGTCAGATAACAAATAAGAGTTAAATGAGAAAAGAAGCGTGTGGATCAAAGAGAAAAGTGTTATACTTTTTCCCCATCTCTCCATTAGATACACTATGGCCCTGCCATAACCTATTCACCTTTGCCCAGTGGTGTAGTCTGCCTATTGACACTCTCTTTGTGATGTTTTGACGCGAGTGTAGCTCGATTTATCAAGCAACCACAAGTTCCATCAATCTTCACAATCCTCAGCGGCGGAGTTTGTTCATGGTTATGCGCCCGAACCGTGTAAGATGTTATGGATTGTGCCTTTGCTTCATGCTATGAGACTTGCTCCTTCCTGGTGATGGAAGTATGTCCATGTTGGACGATTGGCAGCAGGGTTGAGTGGAAGATTAGTGGTGCGTGCTGTTTAAGCATCCTGGGACAACATGAAGCTCCTGGTCTCATTACAGTTGTACTAAGTTTTTTTTTTTTTTTTTTTTTTTTTTTTTTTTTTGTTTTTTTAAAAAAAAACCTTCAAGGGAATCCACATGCAATCTATCCAATGCCCTTGTTGATCCAAACTGAATTAAGAATAGCCCAGGCGACAGGACCTCATAAAACTTGAACAACTTGGTTGATATCTCCGTTAGTTATAGTTACTAATATTAGCAGGGACTCTCCGCTCTAAATAGACCTCCATAATGATCTCAAGTTAAGATTTTGGTCCTTATACTATCTAGGACACGTGTTATATATTTTTGTTTTTCATGTCCATAAACCTATTTTTAGCTTGGTGTTTCTTTGTTTTCAAGTTAAATTTTCCAGTTATATCTTTTCCCATTATTCTTGACTCATAATTCACACTGATAATGTATTGGTTCTTGGTCTTAATGTCTTGCAGAGATGTCGCATCTCAGCTGTGAATTCAAATGCTTAGGTTGAGATAGGTTCGTATTTCTTTCTGCGTATCTTTCCCTCCCATCTTTTCTTTCATACAAAGGAAGTGCTGTTTATCGCTGTACCATGATACCTGTATTCTTCGTAATACGTCCATTCATTGCTTATCTTACTTGGTGTCGATTGCTTGGTCATATGCTTGGGACTTTGCAATGTGTTATTGTATGATAACAATACACCAATAAAAATTGTTGTTCACAAAAAAATGGAGGGCGACACTTTCATGTTATAGTAAAGAATGATATCTAATATGTGATTTTTCTTCTAATCGCATAAATCAAGGGCAGACGTTGTTTTTGTGGCAATGAGGAGGTACTGCGTTTTGTAGAGAAAACAGGAAGACTAAGAACTACATCAAGTATGAATGCCCTTTAATCGGAGTCCTTATTCTTTCTTGTATGTAGCCGTATGTACTTTAATATAATATCATTCCTCAGAATTTTTAGTGATGTTTACCTGCACATTAATGCGAGGCTTAACGAGGGCAAGATCCTCTACATACCTGCATATGTACTTTTTTTTCTTCAAAGAGAAGTATCTCACATATACTGTTTTGAGAAGTTTTACCGTCTCCCCCCCCTTTTGTTTGTTTTTATAAATATTTGGTTTTCATTTCATGTCAATGAGGATCCTGAATCCTTTTCGAACATTCTCCCGATCAAGATATTATAACCATGCCTGAGAACCCGAGAGAATCTATGCTGACTTCAATCCTATATCATGAATTCTTACTAGATGTATCTAAACTAGAGCTGCTTAAATCCTTGCTGTATTGCAAGAGATTGACATAGCCATGGAGAGGTGATGCTCTTGTAAAAGTTGTTACTTAGTTCGAATTAAGATGGGGGAAAAGGTTCATGAATTACTGGAAGGAACTATTATGAGGGTGATCCGGAATTAGAATTCCTGCTTCTGTTTTGTTCTGCAATTCGTTGTATGTTGTAGACAAGCCGTACAATCGATTTGATGTGAAGAGTTTCTGAAAGACATGCATTGATGTCTGAATACATTATAAACCAATGTCTGTATAACAAGTGAGTATGCATAGACTATTTTTTTTTTAAATTTTTTTATTATTTGCAAATCATGCCCATCCATGATGATGCAAGGTAACAGTTGTAACACTTTACCCTTGTGAGCTTGTACTTCCAAAATCTGTGTCCATCTGCTCAATTATAATGACTAAGACTGCAGCTGCTATTATTTCTTTTGACGGGAAGTCATTGAAAATCGAGAAACCAGGTTGTGTTAGAGGATTATACAAGCCTTAGCCCAGTGTGTTTTTTCAAGATGATTTAAATTTCCGACTTAGAGACGATGAACTTATCTCTATTGTTGTTTTAGTTAGTGTGACTATATTTTTTTTAATTGTCTAACTTTTTGTAAAATTTACTAGATATCTCCAGGAAGAATGTTCTCTTTCGGATACATCGCGGCACAATTTCTATTTTTTTAATACATACTTCTACAGCAAACTCCAAGAGGCTGTAGCATGCCAGGTACATCTAAGTTCCATTTCCTGCCTCAGAAGAATTGGGAGCAATTTTATCATCTTTTATTTGTTGTTGTTTCTTGGTTTTTAAATGTGATCGACGTGATATCTTGTGGTATATCATCATATCTTTCTTGTGCACTTTGTTTCATTTAGGGTCTATAAGCTCATTGTTGTGTGTTCTTTCGGCAAGGTTTGACCCAAWATTTTTGCCATTTATTTAAAAAGGTTTTACTGTAACTAAGCTTAGGACATGAAATAGTTAACCAATGGCGAAACAGTGCTAAATATTGCCAAGTTTGAATATGACCTATTAACCTTACAACTTGACATTCTCTCTGTCCCAGAATCGTTGTAATATTGCCTTTTTTGGTTTGCTACATATCTTTGTARGATAAAATTCTCTCTACTTTTTCAGACATGGTAATATGGTAACGAATTGTGTGCCCATTTCAAATTCTGGAATATACCACGAGAATAGGTCATTGTTGTTGCGTACTAAAGGAAGAGAAGAAAACAAAAATGGATAAACAATGAAGCTAGCAGCATCATATGTTGTTGATTTTGGCATGCTTAGAATCTGCTTTTGCTTATTTATAATCCTGATCTTGGTGGAGCATCTGATGCGATATTGACATTCTATTGTAAATGTGTTCCTTTCATTTGTACACAGAAGGATGACAAGGAAGCTTTTTTCATGAAGTTTAGAAGGTGGTGGAAAGGTGTCAATATATTTCAGAAGGCATATATACTTCTTCCTATAAACGAGGAGTAAGTTTGAACTTTGTGACCATTTGAGTTTGATCAGAAATTCATAACGCTGGTTTGGATGGTAGAGCTCTATTCTTATTTTTTGGAGCCAAGAGCACTCTCATTCTCACTTTTCAACGGGATCTCTTACATATTACTTCTTARATACCAATAAATGGAATGTGTTCAAACAACCAATTACCCATATACCCTCAATGGTCCCCACTAACACACGTTCTCTCTCCTCTTTTGAGCTTACTTGGGTTTGACGGTCTGTATATCTATATATCTTCTCTTTCCTTTCCCTAATTTTGTGTCCAACCTATATGTTYCAATRAATAAAAAACTGAGGAAGGTAGCAGTCTCAGTCTCTCAGATTTTACCCTTAAAGTGGTAGACTGATTCTGTTTCAGTAAAGTGGGTAATTTTTTAATTATTCCTCATAAGATTATGTATCATGTTTACCTTTGTTTGTTGTTCCTTTTCTGTATGGGTGATGGCCTAATGCCATT
>SNQN01000760.1:52269-70137 GCA_008642245.1 Bassia scoparia
ATGGGTGATGGCCTAATGCCATTTTAGTATTTTGTTTTTTCATCCTGCTTCAAATTTTTTGTGTGATAAATATGCGTAACTGCTGAAGTGAAGTAAGTTTTTGGTACACTTCTTTCAAGTCATTATTCGAAGGGTTTATTAAGTGTCCTTGCAAGCCAAGTCAGGTCACATTTTGAAGAGATTTWAATCTCCTGAAATGGCATTGCAGGTTTTTTTGACTTCTCATCAGTATTCCTTTTGCTATATGTTTGCAAATCATGAGTCATGACTTGTGTAGTGCGCTCATTTATTATTTGGAATCTGTTACATCTGATGTGCTGTCATAGTGATAAATAGGATACAATGTCTTTCTGGTTGTTTTAAACTTGACACTGTTTAATTAGTTTTCAAAATATTTCATGTCGAAGGATTAATCAAGTTGCAAGGAAAACAACTTCTCTCACAATTCACAAATGAGCCATTTTGGTGTAGGATGTCTAAATACTCTTGCTACCTGAAAACTATGTAGATTGTTGTGCTTTCTGCTCTTACGTCTCTTGTTTATTAAGAAAGTTGAAAGATGTAATACTTTTATATTTTTAACACATTATTAGCATCTAGTGTGCTTATCAAAGTTTTKTACGAATGAATTGAAAATGTGTCCATGTGTTTCTGTAAGCTACATGATTGACTTATCTTAAATTTTGACTTAGATATCTTGGTGTTTATTGTATAAGAACAGAGTTGACTGATTGGCTCAGCATCTATTGCTGTCTCAGTGCTTCCTTCAACCCTTTTATTCCTTTCTTTAGGACCTGCCCTAGTAAGTAGAATATTGAAAACTTTCTATTTCTGATACATTTCCTTTTGTCTGCAGCAATCATGGAAGCCTTTACTATAATTGACTATCACCCTAGATGAGGAGTGAATCAAACTGAGATGCATTGCATCTAGATTCATTTGGGATTGCAACTCTTAGTTCTTCAATATTTAGAATACCTCAAAGGGTGAGGACAACCTCTGTACACTCCGATCACTTATTATTATTGATTGATACACTTTATTGAACTTAATGGCTTATTAGTGTGAGCTAGAAATGTATTAATTCAAACTATTCTACACTGATGCATTACTTCTATGGTGGCGATGAACGGCAATATTCTTTAAATGCATTTTGTTAAGAAAGGGATATGATAAAGAGAATAGAGATCAATAGACCTAATAGAGATTGTGATAAGTTCATGTATGAAAGTTAAGGGAAAACACAAAACATGCAGGCGCATACATAGAGTGTCAAAGTCGAAGAAACAATACGACAAATGATATGTTATAAAATTCAAGCATACCAACTTGTAAGATAGAAAATAGTATTTGTTACATGGAATAAGATAAGCTCTTTGAGACTGACAACACATCACTAGTTTAATCTTCAGGTTTGTTAAAGAATGAAGTGGGAGATTCTGAATAGAATATACAGTGCTGCTAACCCATACCTGAGAGATATGGAAAAAACTACCCTCGTAGTAGATGAGAGAGACTATTACGGTCAATCGTCTCTTCCATTCATAATTTCTCTCCCTTTGTTTTCCGTCTTACTTTTTTTCTAACATTTTTTGTGTCTGTTTTTCCATTGGGGGGGGGGGGGAACCTTATAGACATGCTTTTGCCTTTAATTGTTTTTTAGATTGTTAGTATAATATCTATCACAGGACATTATATCCTGTTTAGTACGATTAGAAAGTTATATAAATTAAAATTAAAACTAGTTTCAATTTAACCTACTTAGTGACTAAGAATTACGTTGGCTTTATTGTCCATTAGACAAATTGATGTGGGTTTTACTCGTTGAAGACGATGAAGTAGTTCTCAGAAGGTTTTTTGGCCCAACATATCCTGACTATCGTGAGAAAGCTGAAGAAACTACACCACGATTCTATGAATAGTTCCAACACACTACTCAACTTATTACCATTCTTTGTTGACAAAACCCATATTTTTTTTTTTTATTTCTACATTGAAATTCCGTTATTGCACTTTCTTCGGGCATGTATTCTTCACCTGATTATAATCCTTTTTAAAATAAAAATTCTCCGTACACTAATTCTGATATTCAAGTTCTTACTTTAGTTTAGCATTAAACTCCTTCCCTAACTAATAACACATATTTACTAACTCACTTATATCTCTACTATAATCCAGGCCTAAACTCAAATCAAACTCGACTCAAATAATCACTCCTTAAAGGAGCAGCAAGGCAGGGAAGAAAACGATCATCAGGCCTAACTGAGATTTTTAATCAACTCCACATAATCTCAAAAAAATAGACTCCATCCCTTTTTATAAAAGCACACTAAGCCCCCCAACTACATATTTTATACTCATCTCTTGTTTGGATCTCATAATGCGAGAACATTACCTGGTTCTTGAGATTTTTTGTAGCTACAACTGCGTTTAGGACCATTCTCGCTGCAATAATATGAGCTGTTGGGGCCATCTTGATAAACCCTTCGAGCTGGTGCTATAAGTTGTAAGAGGTAAATAGTTAGTAAGTGCAAATAGCTACAATAAAGAATATAGAGGAAAGAGAAGACTTTTTTACATATTTTTTTTTCAGTGATTATATGACTACCCCATCATCATAATGTGCAGCAACTTAAATTATAGTTAAAGAAGTTGAAAATCCTCAAATTGTGACCAAAGATAAACAAAGCTTAATTGCTAATTGAGGGGAGGAGTGAGAGATAATGTGGAGATTACTATGGCATAGGTTAGGGAAAGGGTAGAATGGAGGGGAAAATAGGAGAAAATAATAATGAAAAAGGTTTAATGAAGTCACGCTACCATCGCATGACATATTCTTGCATAAATAATGCTATTAAAAAAGTTAATGCCGGAATTTTGGGTCAAGGTATGGGTGAACAAGAAATAGGTAAAAGTAGGTAGTTTTGGATAATTTATTGGGATTTAGGTAGTTTCTTGCAAAGTCAAACAAAAGATCCTTTGAGGAAACATCTAAGTCAATTTAATGGTACACACATTTTTTATGTCAMAAGTTGTCCACTATGTCCTATCATCTTACTAGCAAAGTTTTAGATACATAATGTCGGCATGTTGCWTACTATATCCATTTATTATTGTAGAATATGCCAATTGTCTTTCGRAGGGGATGGGAAAAAAGGGATCTTTGTGCTCTATATGAACAATGTGTAAAACTACAGTTTGGACTTTGGAGTATGTATGTATGGTTTACAAACCTTGGATGTCATTGAAGTGGTGTGGGTTGCTGGGAAACCTTTTAACCTTTGCAGATTCTTGCCAGATGACTAAAGTATGGCCAGGAATTGTTTCACATACCTCACATTTGGAGTTAATGTAATATTAGTATTATATACTATACTATTACTATTGATTAATACAATATACTCTCTCCCCTTCATTTTAGGGTTTCCATTGGAGGTTATCTTAGAAAGAATGCCCACTTTTCGTAAAACAATATTGACTTATAAACTTCCCTAGCACTATTATCTATCTAAGCCCGAATGCCCAATAGGCCATTAACATGATCGTCGTTCCTATTTCTCTTATTTGTGAGTCAGATTGTGTAGGTTGCTTTTTAAATTTCCCGCATTCTCGAATACACATAAGCCTAGTAATTAATTGATTAAGTAGGTTTGCATAATGTTTGTGGATGTACTTGGTTGATTCTGCTAGTGACTTACCTATACATTCTGCCTGTACGTGTATCGATATGTCACTGTATAATATGTCTATGATCTGGTATTGCTGAGCATAGATCTTTATTGATCATATTGCCATATTTTAGACTTCAATGTTGCCTCTCTACTAGTTACAACTTGTAGAGTAAGTTTAGACTTGTTTGTAACTTCTTAGACTTTTTAGAGAATCTTTTAAGTGTGCGCTGGAATGGAGTACAGTGTACCAATAGGTAGAGGTGCTCCTTCTCACTTATCTTGTTCATTTCTTGTTGCACATTTCATATTTTGCTCATTTGATAAATGCCCAACATGAAATGAGCAATTAATGTGAGAGGGACTACTTCTAGGTAGTCTCGGGTTTACCTAAAAATTTGTAGACTTTCTAATGGTTTGATATAATAGTGAGGAGGGGGACGCTTTTAAGATCCACACCCTCTCAATTTTACAATTTGATATATCTACAGCTAGATAAATAAACTTTCTATTTATTATGGTCTTTGATATTTTTTTTCGCTCTCTAATCTTTTAGGTCCCCCGGCAGACAAATGATTATGATTGTGGTCTTTTTGTATTATATTACATAGAACGTTTCATTCAGGAGGCACCTGGAAGGCTGGGGAAGAAGATAGCTGTTGATAAGTCACCAATGGTATATTAGTAGATCAGTTGTACTAGTTTATCAGTTTTGCAAATATACCCTGCCYCTTTCCTTTGATCTGCTCACTTGCTTAAACTAATCTTTTTCCAGTTTGGCAAGAACTGGTTTAAACCCAGGGAGGCCTCGAGTTTGAGAGGAAAAATTAAAAAATTACTCCAGGACGAATTCTGCAAGGTTCTAAAAGGGGACAACTGTACCTGGGAACCTGTGTCTTTGTCTTCCAAGGCTGAAACAACCAAGGCTATAGACAACTGCACGTGGGAACCTGTGTCTTTGTCTTCCAAGGCTGAAACACCCGAAGCTATAGATCAAGCTGAAAATTCATGACTGCTGAAATATCTTGGCTATGTCCCTATACTTAGTAAAGACTTTACTGCTGAATGTACGTATAGGTTCGCCGAGGAAGGCTTTGCATGCATAGGAGCTGCACATAAACATTTTCTAGTTAGCTTTGTATAGGTGAAAAGTAGGTCGGAACCCCCATCATTGAATTGTAGGATGTTACTGGGCGGGATAAAAAGCCTTTTTAGCAACTTGCTATTCCCCTTTGGAAACACCGAGGTGGAATTTTTTTTATAAAAAGGTTTTTTTTTTTAATCCGATTGTACATATCGGGGGAGAGGATTTGTAACCAGTGATGGTGGCTGTTGATAGCCACCCCAGCTTTACTTTGCCAGATGCATCGGCTATGCACTTAATTCTGTATAGAAGAATTTTGGAGCAAGAGTTAATAAAATTTATTTCGTTTACTTCTTTTTGAGTTTGGCTTATTAATAACGCAACCATTTTCCATAGTTRTTGATGGGCGAAGCTGAAGACATGCTATTCTGATCATTCGGTCGGTTTTCGATGCCTTTGCGAATGTGGGAAACWGAATCAGAAAAACCAGAGATAMAGAGTTTTCATGTCTACGTTGCATTAGTTTCGCAGACTAATGGTAAGCTGTACTCTCAACAGTGAAGCAGTAATGTATTTGCACTTTCGCTTAAAGCTAATTTGCGAAGAAGCTTAATTGCTCAATCATCAGATAACAGGCTTTGACATTGATTAATATTAACACTGGAAGATGTTAKGATACATATTGCCCCCTTTGACGGGCTTGGAAGATGATAAGTTACAGATTTACAGCTCGGCCTATTACTATTTTACTGATCGTCTGTGAAAAAACTTCAGTCGAGTCTTCGTCATTGGGAAACACGAGCATTGAGCTTGATCCTCGCGTATCATACCACCCCCTTTGGAAGTATCGATGTTCTCTAAGAGGGAAACGACTTCTTTCATATCTGGCCTCTCCTCGGGGTTTGCTGACCAACAGCTCTTCATAATCTTGGCCAGTGATTTCGTGCAAACACTTGGGAATGTGAGGTCTCAAGCCCTGCATTCACCCACGCGAAACAAAAACCATCACGTTAAGGAACTGTTTTGGGCTGCTTAAAGTCCCGCAAAATAATTTCAAGCATCGCATTTAATGATAGGGGTGTACTGAATTTATGTACCTTAATGAACGATGCAGAAGAGCATCTGCAAAATTTGATCGGTCGTATGTATATCGGCCAACAATATATCATCCCACAAGCAGATTCCGAAGCTCATAAACATCGCATTTGGGCATCAGTAATCTTTCTTTCTTTTCAAGCACCTGTGAAACAATAAGCCAAATGAGGCAGAGCTTCTTCTCAGCAATTTGAGCAGAAATCTCAAGTGCTATCGAAGCTCAGCTCCCTATAAGATAAGTTGAGAACAGCACCACTTATATTTATGGTGGAAATTAAATTAAATACTCCCTCCGTCTCGTAATTCTCTGCACACCTTCTGCTACTACTTGTTGGCGAGAGATAAAATATTGCTAATTGGTGTGTCGTATCAGACAATTGTGAGACGAGTGTAGATAAGAAGCAAAGTTATCATTTACGAGTACATGCGTTATACCTCAGGACAACAAAAACGCCCGCTTTCCCAGTCCCAAGTCATTTCACCCTGTTCCGAATTCAAAGGCGACTTCACTCCGAAGTCACAATTCTTCAATTTAACCATAGTTTCCGAGAAGCAATTCTCAGGCTAATGCACATCTTCCCTTCTTTCGGTGCAGCGCCATATATTCTGAGTAAGTACACCACACTTAATCTGAAATAGTACCCCACACGAAAAACGAAAATTAGAAGCTAAATGATTCCAGGACAACTTATAGTCTGCATAATAACTTAATCCAAGTAGTAGCAGAAATATCCAAGTTACGCCTATAGTCGTTGCATTATACTTAATATATCCAGACAAAGTTATTACCCTCTTGCCTAAGTCCAGTGCTAACTGGATTATCAGCCTTCAAAGACAGCTTTGACCTATATTTTTCGCGCTAAAACGAATTGAGAGTTCCTCTGGGAAGATATTCCGCAACCATGTAACAAAAAAACGTTTGTTCAAAAATTTTCGAGATCATCAGATGCTCCTATGAACTGCAACAAAAACAGAATTCAGGTTATACAACAAATATTGACCTATATAGTAATACCACAACTACATTATACATGAAGACATTACAATTCAATAAACATTGGAGTGGAGATATATCAAAAGTTATTGTCGCCGATGTAATAATCCTCAAGACTCCATCTTATTCAAAGCAATATAATCTGCTAATTGGCTGTTTAGTTCCTTATTAATCTATAATTATGTAGATATTACTAAAATTTCATTGCGTACATAATCTTGGTAACTTATTATTTGCATTTATATATTATATTTAATGTATAACGTTTACCATATGTATAACTAGGGTTGTTCACGAGTCGAGTCAGACCAAGCTTTGCTAGCTCGGCTCGAGCTCGAAGCTCGTCGAGCCCCAATTATTGAGCTCGCTCCAGTCCCTTAGCTTGAAATGGGAGCTCGCTCAGGCTTAGGCTCGAGCTCGATTGAAAAATCGCGTAAAAGCTTGTTTAACTAGCTAGTTTCAATGATTCTAACTTCTAAATCGTCTAATTTTACTTCAATCTCCAACAAAATTTATCAAATCCAAAATGAATATCAAAACTAAAGCCAAATTTCAAGTCTTGCAAATGTTTCATCACACACTTACAAAGCCTAAAGCAATTTAAATCAAATAAGATTAACACACAAAGTAAATCTTTGTTCATAGGCTTGGGATTGGACTTTAGTTAACGTGAAAGATTTTTTTTTAAAATAATTAATTTAAATACAATTAAAGTGTTAAATATATTAGATAATATATATTTATAATAAATAAATAAATTATTGAAGTCGGCTCGCGAGGTTCGAGCCGAGCTAGCTCGTGTATGGCTCGTTTTCATGAGCGAACTCGATTCGAGCTCGAGCCCATCGAGTCGAGCTTGACCGAATCGAGCTCGAGCAGGCCTCAAGCTCCATTACAGTCCGTGTATAACATTTACCTTAGCTTGGAAGTGATTTCCGTAGTCTAAAAATTAATTTTCGTATTCCAAATTTATTTCATTTTTTGTAGATCTTATAGAGTGGAGCGCGGTAAATTTATTTAAGATTTAAGGTGTCAAAATCACAATCAATTTACCTTTGATAAATATGCATATTCACACTAAACAGAAAATTAAATAATATAATGATGTGTTGTTAAAGTTCCTAAAGAATTTAGGTTAAGAACACATAATAATACTCCCATATAATTGCTCAATAATAATAATAATAATAATAATAATAATAATAATAATAATAATAATAATAAAATAATAATAATAATAATAATATAATAATAAAAAATAATAATAATAATAATAATAATAATAATAATAAATAATATAATAATAATAATAATATACTCCCACATGATAAAAGGATAAATTAACCTTGACGATGTTAGGATAATATCTTACAAAATAGATTACCAAATCATATTAATGTTATCCACCCTATTATATCGAGTATTTTCCTTATTCAACTCATATTCCTAACAAACTGTGTTGTTTACAAATATATAATTATTTCATATATTTCTTAAACATTATCAATATCTAATATATAATCTCCTAAAATCAATATTATATATCTTTGTTTACAATCAGATTTTTTTTTTTAAAAAAAAAATATATTGTTGAAAATGACAAAAAATTGCATTGATATAACTAACTTACGTAGTGTTTCTTAAAGAATTTAATTTAAGATCATAAAATACTACGAGTAGTAGTAATAATAATATGATGATTGATGAATTTACCTTGACGATATTAGGATGATCCAACCTACTCCACATTGAAACCTCCTGATCAAAAGCTCTCTTCAACGAATCTTGAACACTTTTAGATTCTTGACTCGTAAGTAGTGGTATTTTAACTGCACAATGAAAAACAAGTTATGAAGATCGATCAATGCACGAAGATTAAACAAAAAAAACATAAAAAGTTACTCGTATTAAAGAACGGAGGGAGTATATCTTGCTAGACTCTAAAGATGCTATCATACAAGTCATAGGACAATACTAAGGCTATATTCAGTTCAAAACAGAAAATTTTAGATCGGATTAGAAAATAAAAACAACTAACATGTATGTATAATAAGTTCAGGTTGATCAGATTTAAAAATTCAAATTAGAACAGAATAATTCGGTCTAAGTGAACGTAGCTTAAGTTAATTTTTTATTCAACTTAGTTCCGTCCGGAAAAAAAAAATTCAAATCTGGTGAAAAAAAAAACAGAACAATAAAAACTTATGATAAGTTCAAATCAAATTAAATTAGAAAAATTTAAATCAATTTAACTAATAAGAAAAATTCAAATTAGATTACGTTGATTAAGAAAATTTCAGGTTAGGTTAGGCGGATGAAATCAAATCCTGTACATGAAATTTGCAAAAAACTAGCTAGGTTACACATACCTAGAGGAAAAACTTTAGCAACCAATACCTTAAAATTAAAATCTAGGGTTATTGACTACTCCGTCCTAAATTCTGGCTACCATCACAACCACTCGAACCCTAAATCCCACCACCATGATCCTTCAAACACCACTACAACTATTCGAACACCAAATTCGCTACCCCCTCATCACGCCCATAATTCGAAAATCTTGAACAATTCAAACCCTAAATTGAACAATTTGAGTGCTAAATCTTACAATTCGAACCCTAAATCACAAAATTGAACCCTAAATAGCCAGAAACATACAGTCAACGTTAGAATTTTCTATAAGGTAGTGAATTAGTGATCAACAAATTTTTTCAGAATCTAGCTAGTTTTGTCAAAACTTTTTTTAAACTCGTTAGTTTCTTGGGAAAAAAAATAATTGCGAAACCTAAATAGTTTTGGATAAAATTTCTTCAAATACATGAACCTTAAACCATGGTGAAAGTAACAACACCTATTATTCATCCAAATAATAATCGTGATGGTAATTAGATATTAGAGTAGCATGACATGATTTTCTTTAACAKTAGTTTTAAATTGTCAACAAAAACCAGTAGTTAATTAGTATGCATGAAATAAAAGTTAACAACAACACTAACCTACAACTTCTTGGCCATCATAGGAAGCCTTGTAAACAGTACTAAACGTACCACGACCAATCACTTGATACCCCTCAACTAACTTGCTCGGATCGAATGTTCGACGTCGACTCTCAAGTTTCGCATCATCAACACGTCCGACACGACTCTCGACTTTCACATCATCCACACGTCGTCCGACACTGCAACAATAGCCACCAAGGTCGTTGTCCGCGCCCATGCTCTTAACACGAACACGTCCCAACTGCGTTTTGACCTCGAAACTCTCAGGTTTTGAGGCTTCCATGATGATCGACCTAGTGACCTACTAGTTTTGTTGTTGCGCTACTCTTTGAGACTTGTTAGAATTTATTTTGAAAGATTAATGAAAGTCTCTTATATATACAATTATGAAGAGATTTAATTTGATGAGCTAGCAATGTACACGCAATATATCTAGATATTTATTGTTATTTTTTTGTTGTTAAAATGTGGATATTCTTTTTACAAATTGGGCTTGTATAAGCCTAAAATAATTTGGTAAAATCAAATTGATTAGGTTTACATGAATGATTTTAAAAGAAAAAAAAAAGCCCTCCCAAATCCTCTTCAAAAATTGTTTTGGTGACTAGGGCTTGTTACCTTAACTGAAATCAACTGAAACTGAATGAAGCTGAACTGAAATGAAGAGAGAAATTGTTAAAAACTGAACTGAACTGAAAATCATTTGCTCGACACAAACGGGATTATCCTAGGCTCCTAACTAGCAAGGTGATGAGCCACAGAGTTCCAATCCCTTTCACATGCGACCACAATTCGAAACAAAATCATTGTAGACGAAGAACAAAATAACGACAAGCATCCATCATCGCAAAAACGTACTAGATATACCATACGCACCTAGCCAATCCATTGTCAGAGTACGTACTTTCAGTGTTCAGTAATGCACTTGATGGGATGTGTTGGTATATTGCGGAGACCAGCACAAAACTAACATCATCAATCAAGCACTGTTGGATGTGCTCAATGAGCCCTGTTAATATCAGGAAGTTTCTGTAATTATTTTACCAATTTGGCGAAATCATGTAATCATCTAGAGATGGAACATAGCCAAACAAATGTTCCCAAACAAATAAATTTGTAGGATTCGGTTAGGAATGAGCGCTTTCCATTATAAGCTCAGAAGTTTGCCCCTTTTTCAAAGAATATACCTATAAACAACTTATTTTACAAAACTACTTACAAAGTTCTTGAAATTTTTCAAGCACTACCAGTTAACTCAATTCGCTCATTTTCTTAACCCAAGGTTAAATAATATACCATCAGAATTGACGAAAATACCCACACATTCACTTTCCACCCACCTAGCTATTCAATTTCACACTCTACGCTCTCTTCTTCTTCATCCCCTCACTCCACTCCTTCCTCCTTTCCTCTAAATTTCACTCGAGAAACTATTCAGTTGCGCTCCAATTCCTTTTCCACCATTTTTGATCTTAATACTAATTCTTGAATCTGAAGATGAATATTACTGAGCTTGACTTCTATGTTCTGAGGGTGAGCAATTTACAGAAATTAACGAGAATAAAATAAGAACAAGTAAAATTGAAGAGAAATACTGAAATTGTGTGCACGAGAAAAAGTCATGCTGTAGTGGAGTAAAATTGCAAAAATAAACAAAGCTAAACCTGGAGGAAGCAGCTTCCGCATAGCCCAAGTCGACGCTGAAGGAAAAGGTAGAGCATAAAATCAAACTTTGTCTCTCTTTTCATCCCTCTCTTTCACTCCTTTTCAATCCTTTCAAACTATATTATGAATCCACAATTTTATGGATTGAACCCCTTTTAATCAATCATATTAATAACCCATCTCAATTCAACCCTTTAAATCTTCAAAAATACTCCTTAGTTGCTTGTTCTTTTGAATGGTAGAGATACCGTACCCCTTTTATTGTCTCCCAAACGTTAGATTGGTTCCATTCATGTTGCTCGTCGTGGCAAAATCAAATCTTATAATTGGTCTTTGACTAGAAAGACAACTGATTTAAGGGAATTTATTGTTATTCATTCTCTATGGGCAGTTTCAAATGAAATAGAATCGTCTACTAGTTGAGTTGGGTCTAATTAAAATGTTAATGACATCTGGGTTTAGTAATGTAGTATGGGAGATGAAGGATATTGTGGATTGTTTTGTTGATGTAATTGTTTCAAGTAATTCGTCGCGTATGCTGAAGAAACTAATTGCAAACCCTAAATAAGTTGTGAAGATGAAACAATGAAGAAGAATTTTTTTTTAGGAAAATTGAATGAGAAAGAAGAAGAAGAAAGAATGAAGTAGAGGAGGAGCAAAGAAAATCGTGTTAAATGGAAGAAATAGGGAGCAAGTCGTGCAAAAATAAAGGAAAAATGAGAAGAATTGAAGTAATTTTTAACTTTTGTTAAGAAAATGGGAGAAATGGGTTAACTGGTAGTGCTTCAAAATTTTTAAAAACTTTGTAGGTAATTTTGTAAAATAAGTTGTTTATTAGGTATATTCTATAAAAAAAGGGTCTTTATTAGGTACTTATTGGAAATTTTTCCTTCTATAAATACAGCTACATCTTCTACAATTCCCGTATTACTGTCCACGTAATGAGTCCGCTCCAATTTTAATTTTTTTTCTATTTAGAATTGCGAGGTTCACAAAGTACAAAACCGCCACTCTAATTAGCGATGTTGATACATAAACCGCCATTCTAAATGGCGGTTTTCGACTTTGAACCTCGCTATTTCAACTGGCGGTTTGTCTCACCAAAACTTTGTATACTTTGCTTATTCTTTAACTAACATAAAATATGGAGAATGCAATTTCATATACATAAAAAAATCCCAACTTTCTTCAAATTAGTAGCAATTACACCCAATTTGAAATGTCAAAACCAAAGAAAATTACAATTACTTGATTAATAATAAAATTAATTGGAAAGGAACTGACTTTTGTGGTGGAAATAAAGTCAAACGGTGCAAGGGATAAGTCGGAAACGACTTGCGACAATGGAGCAGTGGTGGGGCAATGAAGCAGCAGTGTAGCGGTGACGCGGCGATCGAGGCCGAGGGTGCGAGGGTCTGCAACTCTGCATTCGTGGCTTATCTGAGGTGATATCTGTGAATCGTCATTTCAGAGGAACTACAATTCTAGGGTGGCACGGTGCGACGACGGAGGGGATAGGGTGGTGCGGTGCGACGGCGGAAGGGGTAGAGGAAATTATTGGAAAGCATGGCAGCCAAGTGTAGCAAAGGAAACTTGAAAGCAGGCAGCCATGTATATATGTAAAGATATTTTGCATTTGAGACTGATCAATCACGACAGGTTTAATTTCTTTTACTTGATAAAGCCTAAAACCGCTAATTAGAAATTTAGAATGGCGGTTTAATGGGTAACATCGCTATTCTAAATAGCGGTTTTCTAGATAAACCGGGTAAAAAAAATATATTTAAGGAATTAGGAAGAGTGTGGACATTATTCATGGAAACAACTCTAGGTATACCTTAGAGAAATCCGAAGAAATAAAAGAAAATAATGGATCATGCATGATCGCTCACCTCACAAAGAACTAAGAGCATGGCCACCAATGAAATAATATTTCATAAAATTGATGAAAAAAAATCACCGCCATCCATCAATGATTTTGATGGTGAAAATAAATTTCATTCAATGAAATTTCATGTAGCTTGTCATTTGAAGAAGAATTGGGTGAATTTTCACCCAACGTGGGCCCCGCAAGAACATGTGATGATTTCCTTTTTTTTTTCTGATTGGTCAAAACGACGTGTTTTGACTTTAAAGGGAGCAAAACAGCGTCGTTTTGATGCTGGGAATTGTAAAAAAAAAAAGACAAAATCAGAATGGTGGCAGTGACACGCGGCCCAATCGTGCGCTGCCACCTGGATTTTGTATGGGTGTTTTACCCAATCTCGTGTTACACGTTTTTGCCCAATTTCACCATTATAAAAAAATAAAAAAAAATACCAAAATTCATAACTTTTCAAGATCTATAAATCAACACCCATATTGTTATATTTTTCTTCACAATCCAATTCACTCTTCTTTAAACCTTAGTTAAATTCTCCAAAAATTCATAAAAATTGTTTTAAACCCAAAAAATACTAGAAAATCCGAAAAAAATCTGGAAAAATTCTCTAAAACCTCTAAAATATCCTTTAATTATTTTGGAGTTGGAAAAAAAATTCATTTGACAAATTTGTTCCTTTGAAATTCTTTTTTTGTTACTTGCAAATCACAAAGAAAATAATGAATAATCACAAAGTTAATACGTAATTAGTTAAACACTAATCTCAATTAAGTAGTACCGGAATAGTTAAACACTAATCTCAATTAAGTAGTACCGGAATTTGACATACTTGTAATTAGACAACAATACTTAATAACAAAATGATGAGTTGGATGTGAGAGAAAATGTTGTGGAGTAAAGTTAAAAAGTAGGAGAGAGAGGGATGATGAGCATTTTTTGGGTCATTGGTGTAGGTAGGGTGATTGAAATTTTCATGAAATGAAAAAAGATGAGTGAGAAAGTGTTAGATAGAGAGGGATGAATGATTTTTTTGGTCATTGATGACTATGCTCTTATGATACTATCTCAAGGAATGGATTATGCATGAGTAAACAACTAACTCAAAATTAGACAGAAGGATCTCAAGAATGATATAACCGTGTCAGGTCACACAGATTTTATGAGCTACACATAACCAAGCAAATGTATGAATGTATGATACAGTATATAACAACTATTAATACTACTTTAAATTCTTGTTTATATATTTTGGTAAAATACAAAATAAAATATTCTATGAAAAACTTTGAACATGTGAAAATGTAGAATATATATTAGAGCATTACAATTAATTAATTTTTTTTGGTGCTAAGAGAGCCACGAGGGCGGGGATAAGAATAATTCCCAGAATCTTCTGAAATCGAGAGGAAAACTTTAACCACTTGAGCTTCCCCTCACTCTCATTACAATTAATTAATGGGACATGAAGTCATTAGTAACATGCTCACTGACCAAAATATGACAAGTCATTTGGTACAACTATAAACTAACAGAGGCYCAATGTAAACAAAAATAAACCAAGTTAAACAACTTGCCATAGCAAAAATTAAAGGGAAATTTATCAAGGGAAATAGCCCAACTACCCTAGAGCTTGCTATTTAAGCTAAGTAATTAACTCTTTGGCCTTGAAGCAGCACTGTGCTTTTGGTAAATTATGTTCTAGAAATCGGCAAAAAGTTAACATAGTATACATAATGAAATCGAAAACAAACATCGATGAAATTTGTCGTGTTAGAAAAGTTGAGATAAGGGATGTGAAAATACAGTCATTAAAGTTTATTTACCCCACTATGATTGCGCACTTAGAAGTGGGAAATCTGACCCGATCAGTGGGTTCAAATCGAACCGCCCCAATATTATCCACCAACGTCCCGAATATATAATAAATATCCTGGGTAGACCTCATACAATAACTGTCCTAGGCTCTACCCTATCTTTTGTTTCAATTCTTCTGGAATAATCACAAACGATCGATTGTTGTAAAGCCCGCGATAGCATGATCGAGAACCGGAAGGTATACAGAAAAGAGAGTTCTTTTTCTATTATATTACTACTTTCTCTATTGATTAGTATTAGTTAGTGATCCAGGCTCAGCATCCCTTCTTCCGTGATGAGCTTTGGCACCAGCCCTACATTTTGTCTCGGTGAATCGAGGAGAAGGGGGGCTCGTCGGGAAGAGGATTGTACGATGAGAGAAGCAAGGAGGTCAACCTCTTTCAATATACAACACAGATTCTGGCAATGCAATGTAGTTAGACTCTCATGTCGATCTGAATGGAATGATCATCCTTTCCACGGAGGTCAATCTTTGCCTGCTAGGCAAGAGGATCACAAGTTACAAATTATGTCTCGGTAGGACATGTATTTCTATTACTAACTCAAACTGACGTAGTTGTTCTAATCCAAAAATTGATGTTTATGTTCGACAATCGATATAATCTGTATCCGTCGACTGACAACCCTAGATTGGATGAGCTGATAATAAACTAGGCTGGAAATAAAAAACATTATCTGATATCCAAATAATCTCGATCAAAAATCATTCAACCAAGCATCCCGATAATGTAAAATGATTGAATTTACAAAATCTTTCAACCTTACATTATAGACAATGGAAAACAAATTAAACATAAAAGTTTTCTTGGTAAACTTGTAATCTTTAGACTTAGAGGTTGTAAACTTATAATCTTTACAGTAGACATAATCTGAGAGTGAAAGATAGCTCAGGTGGTTAAAGTCTCTCTCGATTTCAGAAGATTTTGGGATCGATTCTCATCTCTGCCCTTCTTGCTCTCCTAGCACAAAAAAAAAGAGTACAAATTAATAATCTTATTCAATTATTCTATGTTTGTTTAAAATTTTTAAATGATAATTATAACATTATAAGTTTGTTATCAAAGTAAGTTTTACGGTCTTATTACCATGTATCAAAATTGTAAACAATCATATGTAATTGTTTAAATATTCAATAATATATGAAAGAGATTTTTTACAGGGTACCCCTATGAATTTTCATTTTCCACGAAATACCCCAATTTATTTTGGCTTCTACATTATACCCCTGAATTTTGATAATATTCCACAAGCTAAGGTAACCTTGATGGTTAAATTTAACCACACATGGTTAAATTAAATTTTAAAAAATAAAAATAAAACAAAAAAGCCCAACGCCACTACCACAACTCCCGTCCCATCGTCTACTATACCACCACCCTTGCCTCTAAGCAAACCCCTCTCCACCAATGCTCCCATCCACCGCCATTGCTCCCATCCACCACCCTCACGAGATGCAACCTCCCACTACAAAAAAAAAAAACTCGTTTTAGGGACGGACAAAATCCGTCCTTAAATAAGCAAAATCCGTCGCTAAAATGATTTAGCGACGGATTCGGTCCGTCCCTAAAACCTTCGTTGCTAAATCACTTTAGCGACGGAAATATGAAATCCATCCCTAATTTAGGGATGGAAAATAAAAATCCATCCCAAACTTTAGGGACGAAAATAAAAATCTGTCTCTAAATTTAGGGACGGAAATTACAAATCCGTTTTTGGGGTGATTACTCTTAATCACTTCTTAACAATCCCTTCATCACCACTATTAATAGCAACTCGTCCAACTTTTGAGAGGAATCGAACCCATGACCTCAAAGTCACCAACCAATGCCCCAACCAACTACTCCAAATACCAACTTGTATACTTTATTCAACAAAATTTGTTAATATGTACTGGTAGAATTAGCTACGGATTCTAAAATCCGTCCCTAATTTAGCGACGGATTCTAAAATCCATCCCTAAATTAGATCCTTTTTCATTGAAGTTCCTCTCGCCCCTTCACGACGCAAACGCACAAACGCACACACCACCCACTCCTCCCACCACCCTCGCGAGTTGCCACCCCACTATCACCCCTCATGACGCACACGAACCACCCCCACCCTAATAAACCAATTGGCCAAACCTCCACCCTCGCGAATCCTCAATATTGCATCATCGTTTTGCGATAAAATTGGATCAAATATCAATGGTGTGATAGATACTATAGCGTCAAGAATTGATGAAAATTTGAAATCAAGAGCTAGCTACATATGGAAGTGGGTTGATAAAAGATGTTAGGTATTTAATTTATTTATGTGATTATTTGGGAATGACAAATGAGAAGAAACTGTTTACAGTGTTAAATGAAATGAGAATAAAGAAATTGGATGAGTTYGTTGAGCGTGTGCTACATATGATATGAGATTTTAAAGAGATTYCAATCTATGGTTTCTCGAACAAGCTCAATTCTGATGATATTCGCGAGTRGTCAYCGATCTATATATGTGAGTCTCGTATACTCGATGAATGCRTTTGTAATTTSTTTGTTTGTAAGTATTAAATTATGAACTAGTATTTTGGCCCAGATGATACTCTGAATTAACACGTATTTTTATACATATAAAAG
>SNQN01000760.1:73134-94874 GCA_008642245.1 Bassia scoparia
AGTTTGTACAAATTTTCTAATTGAAGTAGTTTTTCGCAAAAAATTACAGAATAGGCTATGATTGAATGGATTATTGAAAGTAGTTTTTCGCAAAAAATTGTGTAGTTTAGGTAAGTTTTGGACAAAATTTTGTAGGTATTGATATCATGTAAAGATTGCATATACTATTAGAGATTTAAGAATATTCAAAGCCATCGATCTAGTATTGCGTTTGTCTTACATCATTCCTAGTTTAATGAAACTTTATATATGCACTTAGTTGGACACCCACTCTGCAGCGTTTGTTATACCTGTGAAACTTGGGCAACACATATAACTGTTCTGTGAAGGCCATGCGTTATTGGGAGGAAGTTGAAGAAAGTACAGTTTACAGTATATTTGTTACAATCTGAGTCTGCTTTAAAAGGTTGAAAGTCTTCAGTTATTTGGTGTTGTGGATGTTTTTGCTGCAATAGCAATCTGTCAGGAACACGGAAACAAGCCTCAACACATACACGACATTGTTTCCGTGGACATGAAGAGGAGATTCTCCTAAGGTGTTTGGTATCAAGTTACATTTGAGTGCAATGGAACCGTGTTCCCCTAAATGTTTCTTGACTCGGGCATCGCTGTTTTCCAAATACAATGCGCCATTTACGACGATTTCAGTGTTTTAATCGAATCTTCAGATATTCACTTCTAATTATTTCTTAACTTGCTGCTGTCAATTGTTGGGAACTTCGGATGATAAGAACAAATGTTTCTTCTTTAATTTAACTAGTTTTTTGCCCGACTTTACCGTTTTTTTGGTTAAAGCCAGTGTATCTTAGTTTTATGTATACCGTATACATCTCTAGTTCCTTATGGGTTATAAGTTATAAACACCTATTGTTAATGGTACATTACCAATGAAGGTTGGTTCAAGTGGTAAGCGGCTTGATACCGCTTAAGGGAGGGTCCGACGGAGTTCGAGCCTCGTTGTATGCAGAAATCTTCATTGGGGAGACTCACCCCACCATAGCCAGGTGCAGCAACTCGGGTCGGATCCATGTAGTCGGAGGTGTTAGTAAACCCAGGCTGGACGGGTGGGCATGCTCAAAAAAATGACATTATCAATTTTCATGTTGTAAATCAGCGACACTATCACCACTAAGCTCCTATTGTTCTATACTTCTATGTTTATTGTTTCTTTTTACTATCAGGTTTACTACTAAACTACTGTACTATTGCTTGGCTTGCGTTGTAGGTTTGTTATACTTTTCTCTATATCCAATTGAAAAAAAATTATATTTCTCCATTTTTCAAGCGCACCACTGTTGGTGTTTACGAAATTTGGCACAAAATTTGGTAGAGTGATCAGTGATTAGCGCCCACGCACTGCATCAAGCCACATCCTTCGACACCCCAATCCACACTGTCGATTAACTTCAAACTTATAATGTCAGAATTTTGCAAATCAGTTTCATCAACATGTAATTGATTTGATAAATTAATCTAACACTTGGAAACCCACAAACTACAAATCTATATAATCTACAAACAAATATGAATCAAAGAAAACATAAACAAAATCAAACCCGAAAATCGAAGTTTGGGTACAATATCGATGTTTTCAAACCCTAATGTCAGCATTCACAAATCAAGATTGAATTTCGCAAATTACAGCTGGTTGTGTTGTGCGGTTGCGCCTAAGTTGTTGCGTGTGTCGAGTGGCGTGTGATGTTGGGTTGTTCGTAGGTAGTGGCGAAGGAGGTGAGATGAGGGAGGGGTGGTGCGAGGGAGGCTACTGCTGAGGGGGGTTCGATGGGTGCGAAGGAGGAAGATAGAGAAGCTGGTGGTGAGGTGCGAGGGAGGGTGATGGTGCGTGCGAAAGAGGGGAGCTGTACAAACCCGTACAAGTTGGTAGATGATGATAGATGGTGGTGTGGTTAGGTTAGGAGGGTGAGTAGTTTGTTTTTTATAATTTTTTTTTAAAAAATAATAAACTAACCATGTTAGTTAAATTTAAACCAATGAAAGTTATTTGGAAGAGATGTAAATTTCAGGATACAATAGCGAGAGAAAAAAAATCGGGTTATATGTGAATTTACAAAATCACAGGGTACAATGTAGAAAATCCTAAGTGTTGTGCATCTATAATGAAATTGTCATCTATGGAAATTGGATGCGCCTAAAAAAAGGAGGAAGAATACATAAAGTTATTACCATATGTTTATCTAGTATCTAACAAATGATAGCTAATACTATAATAAAAACATCACAACTTTCATGACAGCTTCAATTCCTTAAGGAATAATTAAGGAAATGAATAATCATTTGTCAATGAACCAAAACAAGGTTTTTGGCCGCCGGTCAAAGGCGTTGGAGTAGTGGTCAACAAAAAAAGCTTATAATGGGTGATTTTAGACCATTTCCTTTAGAAAAGGTGGTTTGTCACAACATACCCCTTATAAAAGGTGGTTAATGACAAAATTCTCTACTTTCTACCGTATACACTCCAAATAAATGTTACTATATGATAATAAATGCACTTTTTTTGCCGGAAAATGAAAGTGGGTAGGGATTTCATTCTAAACTTTGTCAAAATAGTGGGTAGTTATTTTTAATATAAAAAAAATCCGAGTAGTTATTTTTAATATAAAAAAATTCGGGTAGTTATTTCATTTTCTATCTTTAGTAAAAGATCTTCCTTTTCAATCTCTCTCTGCTCAAATATCTTCATTTTCATTTCCTCTCCCTAATTAACTATTAATTATTTTATTAAAATAAAATAAATAGTTAATTATAAACGGCATCAGAGCTATGAACAATAATGCTGTTGTGAATTACCACCACTAAAGCCTACCACTAGTTTGGGATTTATCACTCCTCCAATATTTCATTTCAACTTCTTTCTTTTATTTCTCTCAACTCATATCTCTGCATTTTTATTTTCGATCTCTGTTACAAATCATTCTTTTCAATTCCCCTCCTTGCCTCTTTCTTTTCATTTTCTCTCTTTAGTAAAAGATCTTCCTTTTCAATCTCTCCCTGCTCAAATATCTTCATTTTCATTTCCTCTCTCTAATTAACTATTTATTATTTTATTAAAATAAAATAAATACTTCCTCCGTTTCTTTTTAACGGCAACTTTTCTTTTGACACGCTTTTTAAGGAAGTGATTTAAAGATATAAACGACCAAATTAGGTAAAAGAATTTTAGCAAAAGTAAGAATGAGATTATATGTTACTAATCCTAAAATTATTTTACGTAACTTGTTTGTTTACATCCTTAAATCTCTTTCTTCAAATGCGTGCCAAAATGAAAGTTGTCGTTTTAAAGAAACGGGGAAAGTAGTTAATTGTAAATGGTATCAGAGCTATGAACAATAATGTTGTTGTAAATTACCACCAATAAAACCTACCACTAGGGGTATACATGAACCGGTCCAGACTGGAATTTGGACCGGACCGAGACTAGGACCGGACCGGCCCTGTACCTCCGGTCCTTAAAAATCAGCCATTCCGGGTCGTCGATCCGGTCCGGGTAAAACCCGGTGGTCCGCCGGTCTAGACCGGCGACCCGATAATTTATTTATTTATTTCGGGAAACATATCGACTTACTGTGTCAAATTAACAATTGGAAACATATCTGATTACAAAGCCCATTCATTTACTGACTTACACTTACTATTACTTTTAACAAACCCTAAAACTCCTCCTCTCCAGATCTCGCCTCTCCCTCTCCCTCTCTAGATTTGCGGTGCTGCCACTGCCCACTCTGTGACTCCGCTGCGTGCTGCGGTGCTGCCACACGGCCAGTCGGCCCACTCGTCCACTCCTCCAAATCTAAGTAAGTTTTTCGTTTTTTATTTATTTTTGGTTTAATTCTGATTATTATTAATCATTACTCAATTCTCAATTCTATATGTTACTGATTATATGTTTATATGTTTATATGTTTTTTTATAAATTTTTTGATTTTGTTACTGTGTGTCTGTGTTTAAATGTTTTTTTTATAGCCTTTTCTTATTTTGTTTATATATTTATATGTTTATACAAATATGTTTTTTTTTAATCAGGAAATTATAAAATGGGTGTTTGAAGAAGATRAATGGCTAAAAATGGGAGTGGTATGAAGGTGGAAATTACGAAGAGGAAGATGATGTTGTGAGCATATAACACGAAATCTGATTTATCAGTTGAATATTTATACCAATATTTATACCACAAAGTTTCTGCATGTGTCAGACTCCTATCATGCCTAATTCTGCCTCTCTCATTGTGTTTCAGGATGTGATGTGTGTGTGGTTGTGTGTGTTATTTCAGTGATTCTGATTTTTATACTTGTATAAAAAAGTTTTACAAGACTTAAAAAATAAAAAAAAAAAGTATAGCATAAACCGAGTCCAAACCGGTCAAATCGGACCGACCGGAACCGAGGTTCGGTCCCGGTTTCAAAATTTGCCCTTCCGGTCCGGTCCAGGTCCGTCGAATCTTAGAATCCGATCCACCGGTCCGGATTCCGGTCTTGGTTTTGGATCGGTACAGTCCTACCTACCACTAGTTTGGGATTATCACTCTCCAATATTTCATTTCAACTTCTTTCTTTTATTTCTCTAGCTCATATCTCTGCATTTTTATTTTCTATCTCTTGTCACAAATCATTCTTTTCAATCCCCTCCTTACCTCTTTCTATTCATTTTCTCTCTTCTCAAATCTCTTCCTATTTATTTCCCGTTTTTGCCTCTTTTTTTCATTTTCTCTCTTTATAAAAGATCTTCCTTTCAATCTCTCTCTGCTCAAATATCTTCATTTTCATTCCTCTCTCTAATTAACTATTTATTATTTTATTAAAATAAAATAAATATTCCTCCGTTTCTTTTTAACGCAACTTTGTTTGGCACGCTTTTTAAAGAAGTGTTTAAAGTATAAACGACCAAATTAGGTAAAATAATTTTAGCACAAGTAAGAATGAGATTATATGTTACTAATCCTAAATGTTTTACGTAACTTGCTCGTTTACACCCTTAAATCTCTTTCTCAAATGTCGTGCGCAAAATGAAAGTTGTCGTTTTAAAGAAACGGGAGGAAGTAGTTAATTGAAATGGTATCAGAGCTATGAACAATAATGCTGTTGTGAATTACCACCAATAAAGCCTACCACTAGGGTGTACATGAACCGGTCCAAATCGGAATTGGACCGGACCGGCCCTGTACCTCCGTCCTTAAAAATCACCATTCCGGGTCGCCGGTCCGGTCCGTGTAAAACCCGATGGTCGCCGTCTAGACCGGCACCCCGGTAATTTATTTATTTATTTTGGGAAACATATCGACTTACTGTGTCAAATTAACAATTGGAAACATATCTGATAACAAAGCCCATTCATTTACTGACTTACACTTACTGTTACTTTTCACAAACCCTAAAACTCCTCCTCTCCAGATCTCGCCTCTCCCTCTCCCTCTCCAGATTTGCGGTGCTGCCACTGCCCACTCCGTGTCCGCTGTTGCGTGCTGCCACCGGCCAGTCGGCCCACTCGTCCACTTCTCCAAATCTAAGTAAGTTTTCGTTTTTTTTTTTATTTTTTTGTTTATTCTGATTATTATATCATTACTCAATTCTCAATTCTATATGTTACTGATATATGTTATATGTTTATATGTTTTTTTTTATAAATTTTTGATTTTGTTACTGTGTGTTGTGTTTAAATGTTTTTTATTATCCTTTTCTTGATTTCGTTTATATATTTATACAAATATGTTTTTTTAATCAGGAAATTATAAAATGGGTGTTTGAAGAAGATCAATGGCTAAAAATGGGAGTGTATGAAGGTGGAAATTACGAAGAGGAAGGATGATGTTGTGAGCATATAACACGAAATCTGATTTATCAGTATGAATATTTATACCATATTTATCACCAAAAGTTTCTGCATGTGTCAGACTCCTATTCATGACTAATTTTGCCTCTCTCATTGTGTTTCAGGATGTGTGTGTGTGTATTTACAGTGATTCTTATTTTATACTTATATAAACAGGTTACAAGACTTTAAAATAAAAAAAAGTATAGCATAACCGGTCCAAACCGGTCAAAAATCGAACCGGACCGGAACCTCAGGTCCGTCGTCGAATCTTATAGAATTCCGATCCACCGGTCCAGCGATTACCGGTCCGGTCCGTTGGACCGTGTACAGTCCTACCTACCACTAGTTTGGGATTTATCACTCCTCCAAATTTCATTTCAACTTCTTTCTTTAATTTCTCTCAACTCATATCTCTACATTTTTATTTTCTATTTCTGTCACAAATCATTTCTTTTCAATTCCCCGCCCTGCCTCTTTCTTTTCATTTTTTTCTCTTTGGACACATATCTTCCTTTTCATTTTCTCTCTTCTCAAATCTCTTCCTATTTATTTCCCGTTTTGCCTCTTTCTTTTCATTTTCTTTCTTAAATAATAGACCTTCCCATTCAATCTCTCTCTGCTCAAATATCTTCATTTTCATTTCCTCTCTCTAATTACATATATTCCTCTTATTTTTCTCTAAGTTCACATCTCTTCATTCTCTCTCAATCTCCCCAACCCCTCTCTTTCTCCATCTCTCTGGGTCTGTCTCCCTCCCTCCCCATTCTCTCTCTCTCTCTCTCTCTCTTGCTATAACCGAAGACGATCCTACAATTGAAGCTTATATCAGATCATATTTAAATCTCATACACAAGGTATGGTGTTTTCTTATAAAGTTATTGTTTTGAAATTTTAGTTTGCTTAATTGAATTGTTTGGTGAAAAGAAGGGATTAAATTGAATTAATGGAGGTTTATAAACCTTGTGTCATCATTTAGTTGTTGTAATGAAGTGGTTTTTAATTGTTCTTTTAGTGGTATTTAACGATGAACCAGAATTGGTCGATATTATATATTACCCCAACTTATATCTTCTTTTTTTATTATTATTTTTTCGCAAATTCTCTCCTTTTCTCTTCGTTTTTGGGTTGATTTTATTAGCTATGCATGGATTTTGTTAATGTTGTTCATGTGAATTTGCCAAAAAAAGAGGAGTTTGCAAAAAAAAATATAGATAAAAAGCAGTAATGAGAATGGCCGAATTGTTCAAGCAAACGTCGGATTTTAGGTTTAAATATTTGTCAAGGATTTTCCTAAGTTAGGTAGTTTTGTTACAAATTTTCTAATTGAAGTAGTTTTTCGCAAAAAAATTACGGGAATAAGGCTATGATTGATGGATTGATTGAAGTAGTTTTTCGCAAAAAATTGTGTAGTTTAGGTAGTTTTGGACAAAATTTCGTAGGTATTMATATCATGTAAAGATTGCATAATACTATTAGAGATTTAAGAATATCCGATCCATCACATGCACATGTATCTAAGTATGCTGGTTTGTCTTACATCATTCCTAGTTTAATGAAACTTTATATATGCACTTGTTAGGACACCCACTCTGCAGCGGTTGGTTATACCTGTGGAACTGGGCAACACATATAACTGTTCTGTGAAGGCCATGCGTTATTGGAGGAAGTTGAAGAAAGTACAGTTTACAGTATATTTGTTTACATCTTGCATAGTCTGCTTTAAAAAGGTTGAAAGTCTTCAGTTATTTGGTGTTGTGGATGTTTTTGCTGCAATAGCAATCTGTCAGGAACACGGAAACAATGCCCTCAACACATACACGACATTGTTTCCGTGGAATGAAGAGGAGATTCTCCATAAGGCTGTTGGTATCAAGTTACATTTGAGGTGCAATGAACKGTGTTGCCCCTAAATGTTCTGAACCTCGGCATCGCTGTTTTCCAAATACAATGCGCCATTTACGACGATTTCAGTGTTTTAATCGATCTTCAGATATTCACTCTAATTATTTCTTAAACTTTGCTGCTGTCAATTGTTGGGAACTTCGGATGATAAGAACAAATGTTTCTTCTTTAATTTAACTAGTTTTTTGCCCGACTTTACCCGTTTTTTTTGGTAAAGCCAGTGATATCTTAGTTTTATGTATACCGTATACATCTCTAGTTCCTTATGGGTTATAAAGTTATAAACACCTATTGTTAATGGTACATTACCAATGAAGGTTGGTTCAAGTGGTAAGCGGCTTGATACCGCTTAAGGGAGGTCTCGACGCGAGTTCGAGCCTCGTTGTATGCAGAAATCTTCATTGGGAGACTCACCCACCATAGCCAGGTGCGCAACTCGGGTCGGATCCGGATGTAGTCGGGGTGTTAGTAACCCCAGGTGGACCGGGTGGGCATGCTCAAAAAAATGGTACATTATCAATTTTTCATGTTTGTAATCAGCGACACTATCACACTAAGCTCCTATTGTTCTATACTTCTATGTTTTATGTTTCTTTTATTACTATCAGTTTTACTAACTAAACTACTGTACTATTGCTTGGCTTGCGTTGCTAGGTTTGTATACTTTCTCTATATCCAATTGAAAAAAATTATATTTCCTCCATTTTTTCAGGCGCACCACTTGGGTGTTTGCGAAAATTTATACCAATATTTATACCACAAAGTTTCTGCATGTGTCAGACTCCTATTCATGCCTAATTCTGCCTCTCTCATTGTGTTTCAGGATGTGTGTGTGTGTGTATTTCAGTGATTCTGATTTTATACTTGTATAAAAACAGGTTTTACAAGACTTAAAAAATAAAAAAAGTATAGCATAACCGATCCAAACCGGTCAAAAATCGGACTGGACCGGAACCTGCAGGTCCGGTCCCGGTTTCAAAATTTGCCCTTCCGGTCCGGTCCAGGTCCGTCGAATCTTAGAATTTCGATCCACCGGTCCAGCCGGTTCCGGTCCGGTCCGGTCTGGTTTTGGATCGGTGTACAGTCCTACCTACCACTAGTTTGGGATTTATCACTCCTCCAATATTTCATTTCAACTTCTTTCTTTTATTTCTCTCAGCTCATATCTCTGCATTTTTATTTTCTATCTCTGTCACAAATCATTCTTTTCAATTCCCCTCCTTACCTCTTTCTTTTCATTTTCTCTCTTCTCAAATCTCTTCCTATTTATTTCCCGTTTTTGCCTCTTTATTTTCATTTTCTCTCTTTAGTAAAAGATCTTCGCTTTTATTCTCTCTCTGCTCAAATAACTTCATTTTCATTTCCTCTCTCTAATTAACTATTTATTATTTTATTAAATAAAATAAATATTTCCTCCGCTTTCTTTTAACGGCAACTTTGCTTTTGGCACGCTTTTTAAGGAAGTATTTAAAGTATAAACGACCAAATTAGGTAAATAATTTTAGCACAAGTAAGAATGAGATTATATGTTACTAATCCTAAAATTGTTTTACGTAACTTGCTCGGTTACACCCTTAAATTCTCTTTCTCAAAATGTGTGCCAAAATGAAAGTTGTCGTTTTAAAGAAACGGAGGAAGTAGTTAATTGTAAATGGTATCAGCTATGAACAATAATGCTGTTGTGAATACCACCAATAAAGCCTACACTAGGGGTGTACATGAACCGGTCCAAATCGGAATTTGGACCGGACCGGCCCTGTACCTCCGGTCCTTTAAAATCAGCCATTCCGGGTCGCCGGTCCGGTCCGTGTAAAACCCGATGGCCCGCCGTCTATAGACCGGCGACCCGGTAATTTATTTATTTATTTATTTTGGGAAACATATCGACTTACTGTGTCAAATTAACAATTGGAAACATATCTGATAACAAAGCCCATTCATTTACTGACTTACACTTACTGTTACTTTTCACAAAACCTAAACTCCTCCTCTCCAGATCTCGCCTCTCCCTCTCCCTCTCCAGATTTGCGGTGCTGCCACTGCCTACTGCGGTCTGCCACACGGCCAGTCGGCCCACTCGTCCATTCTTCCAAATCTAAGTAAGTTTTCGTTTTTTATTTTTTTTTGTAATTCTGATTATATTAATCATTACTCAATTCTCAATTCTATATGTTACTGAATATTTTTATATGTTTATATGTTTATATGTTTATGTTTTTTTTAAAAATTTTCTAATTTTGTTACTGTGGTCTGTGTTTAAATGTTTTTTATATCCTTTCTGATTTCGTTTATATATTTATACAAATATGTTTTTTTAATCAGGAAATTATAAAAATGGGTGTTTGAAGAAGATCAATGGCTAAAATGGGAGTGGTATGAAGGTGGAAATTACGAAGAGGAAGATGATGTTGTGAGCATATAACACGAAATCTGATTATCAGATGAATATTTATACCAATATTTATACCACAAAGTTTCTGCATGTGTCAGACTCCTATTCATGACTAATTTTGCCTCTCTCATTGTGTTTCAGGATGTGTGTGTGTGTGTATTTCTGTGATTCTGATTTTATACTTGTATAAAAACAGGTTTTACAGACTTAAAAAATAATAAAAAAAGTATAGCATAACCGGTCCAAACCGGTCAAAAATCGAACCGGACCGGAACCTACAGGTCCGTCGAATCTTAGAATTCCGATCCACCGGTCCAGCCGATTCCGGTCCGGTCCTACTGGACCAGTGTACAGTCCTACCTACACTAGTTTGGGATTTATCACTCCTCCAATATTCATTTCAACTTCTTTCTTTAATTCTCCTCAACTCATATCTCTACATTTTTATTTTCTACTCTGTCACAAATCATTCTTTTCAATTCCCCTCCCTTCCTCTTTCTTTTCATTTTTCTCTTTGGACACATATCTCCTTTTCATTTTCTCTCTTCTCAAATCTCTTCCTATTTATTTCCCGTTTTTGCCTCTTTCTTTTCATTTTCTTTCTTAAATAATAGATCTTTCCATTCAATCTCTCTCTGCTCAAATATCTTCATTTTCATTCCTCTCTCTAATTATAATATCCTCTTATTTTCACTAAGTTCACATCTCTCATTCTCTCTCAATCTCCCCCTTCTCTTTCTTTATCTCTCTCTGGGTCTGTCTCCCTCCCTCCCCTTTCTCTCTCTCTCTCTTTCTGGCCTGTCTCCCTCCCTCCCCCCCTTCTCTCTCTCTCTCTCTCTCTCTCTCTCTCTCTCTCTCTCTCTCTCTCTCTTTGCTATAACGAAGACGATCCTATAATTGAAGCTTATATCAAATCATATTTAAATCTCATACACAAGGTATGGTGTTTTCTTATAAAGTTATTGTATTGATTTTTAGTTTGCTTAATTGAATTGTTTGGTGAAAAGAAGGGATTAAATTGAATTAATTGGGGTTTATAAACCTGTGTCATCATTTAGTTGATGTAATGAAGTGGTTTTTAATTGTTCTTTTAGCGAATCTAAAAAATTGTCTAAGACTATGTTCAATTAAATGTATTTAACCAAAGACTTGCTTTGCCTCAAAATACTGAATAATTTCGAATTTTGATGAGAAAAATCAAATTGTAGGATCGTAGTAATAAAATCGAATCAAATCGCATATGATCTTAGTAGAATGATAGAGTGCTTTGATTATATTAGATAGATTTGTTAGATTGATCTGAACTAGTTTAATTATATGATAATTGATCATATCTTAATCTTGATGATTATAGTTTGGTAAATTTGAAATAACAAATTAAGATTTAATAAACATATCATATTTATAGTTTTTTTTCTCAAAAATTTGAATTTCAATGAATTTGAAAAAAATGTTAGACACTAAGGAAGGATAAGGTAATAATGATATAGGTAAAACAAAATCAAGGAGAACATAGAAGAGAGAGAACATAAGATCTTACATTTATTTATTTTTTTACTCTATCTGTAACGTAATACTTGCAATAATTGCTATTATTTATGAGAAATACAATATTCAATTATTGCAAGTATGAAGTATTACGTTACGGAGGTAGTAATAAAAATACTAGTTTTTACTCGTGGGTCACTATTACATAATATAATAAGGTTAGAAGAAAATGTAATTAGTACCGTTTTAATTATAAGCAAATTACCGATTAGTTAAGCAAAAACGATAAAAAAATATATTTTTTGTACAATAGTTCATCCATGAATAATGGGTAATAAAATCATTTAATTTAAGTAGTAAAGAAAAGTTTTCCAATAAACACAAAACTGATAAATAATTAAGAAAAATACTATTATTTTTAAAAATCATAGTTGGTCTTATTACATGCACAGATATAAAAATATTGGTCCTCATTCTGACCTTATGATGTATGTTCATTTTATCTTTACCTTTATTTATTTGCTAGCTACATGAGTTAAGTTTTAGAAAATTAAAAAATAAGTCATTGTTTCATCAATAATAATACAGAGTGCCAAATGTAAGTTAGTGATTTTGATTTACCTGTAAACACAGGTTGAAAACAACTTAATTATATTAATTATGACTAATTGTAATTAATTATAATTAATTAAGATTAATCTTCTTTTTAAATAAATTTTATATTTTCATCTCTCCTCTCACCTCCCCCATTGACTACTGACCTCCGTCGACATCTGTTGCCTTCTTATTGACCTCCATGACCACCACAACACCACCACCAACCCCAATCAAACGTCACAATAACTAATCAAATACCCCCAACCAAAAAAAAAAAAACATGCCACAACTACCACAATCAAACCACACCAGAACTAAACCTCCACAACAAACCCAAACTCATACAACCACCGTTGCTAACCCGACCCCACCACTTGAAACCCCAATCTCAAACCCCAGCCACAACCACCCAAACCTCCAGAACCAAAACCCTCAATTGAACCCCCACCAAAACCAAGTTCACAACCACTAGTCCATCACTAACCCCCACTCGAATCAAATTCACAATCACCATATTTAAAACTAAAAAAAATTAAGAGAGAAAATCGGGTGGAGATCGGAAGAGAGAGATTTCAGTGGTAGGTAGCGGCGACTAGATCTGGTGAGGAGGTGGGAGGCTTGATGGAAGATAATGGTGTTGTTGTGGTGTGATGAAAAAAAGAGGAGAGTGGAGAGATGGTGATGCTTGTCGTGGACTCGTAATGTGAATGAGTGAGGAAAGAAGGAGAAAGGGGAGAAAAATAAAGAAATTTCTGGAAAAAATTACCTATCTCTATTAAATACGGGAAGGTGGAAGGTGGCGGAGTCCATCTAAAATTGTCCTCTTTCCTTTATTGATAATTTAAATAGTAATGAAATTTAAAGCTTTAATCATTTCAAAATTCAAAAGCTTGAAATGAATATAATTTTGTCAATCAATACATGTTTTAAAGTCATCATCATTTAACAAATAATTTTATTTTCAAAAGTTATTGTTATCAAAATAATTCGTTATCAATAAGTCAATAACCAAACTAYAAGTCCAATTTTGTGCATATCAAAAATCATATAACCACCAAACAATTTTCAACATGATTGTTTTATACTATGTATCTAACACAATAAAAACTAACAATGTATTACTATATGCATTATTGTTTTCCCTCAAGAGCAAAATAGTCTCACATATTGTCGGTATATTAAATTGTCAAATTATTTTTTTATTAAAAGTCTAAAAAATTAAAAAGTTACCGCACCCTCGGCATAGAAAACTAGTTCAATACTGTTATTAGTCGCTCGACCTTTTTTAGTACTTCCTCCGTTTTGATTTAGTTGAACCGGTTTTTCTTTCGAAAATTTCACATTAATTGCACCACTTTACTTTATTTCTTTTATGGAATGAGGATCACAATTAAAATATTAATTCTTCTCTCTTTTATGTGGGATCGCAATTAAAATACTATTTATTCTACCACTACTTTATTTAAATATTCATCAAAACACCTACTTTATTCCTTTTCTCTCTTTTTTATCCCCACCTACACACCACGTCACTCCCTCAAATTTGCTTGAGTCCGCCGAAAACAACACTGGTGCAACTAATTCGAAACGATGAAGTATTAATGATGATAATATTGACTTATTTTTGTTTTTTTTGAAAAAAAAATTCCAAATAAATAAGTAGAAACATTCCCAAAAAAGTATTTATAATCATTCCTTTCCTCCCATTTGTGATGCTTTGAACATTGTCCATATTGGCACTATGAAACTTACTATCATTTTTCATCTTCACCATTTTTTCCCCTCTTTTTTACACTCCTCTGTTCTTCCAATACACCATAGTTCTCTCATCACTACTTCTCATTCATCAATTTTGCTTTACTATGAACTATGATTACATTTCTTTTCTCTGTGTATAATATTCTCAAAATCCCTATTTTTTTTCTTCTGATTTTTAGTAGTCAACCAATATTTGCTGTGGGTTTAATGTAGTAAGTAAGAAATAGTTGTATGTGGTTAGTAGAAATGATTTCATCACAGCTTATGACTACTCGTATTATTTGCTGTGAACCTGTGAACTTACTTCTCCTATCAAATAAACACAACGATTGACTTAAAGTAGATGAGAAAAAAGTGTCAAATCATTGCGTTTATTTTGATACGAACTATACACTCCGAAATAAATGTACTGTATGATAATTTTGTATTCTGTTCTACTTTTTAGTATATGTAAAGTATGCAACATTGTCCTTAGTTCACACTGTCAATGATTGGGTTGTTTGTAATGCCATTAATGGACTTTTGATAAGCTATGGAATGTGCTTATCTCCTCCAAGACAATGTTGGCTTGATGTTGCTATTCTGTTCACTTTCAAATCGTATCGAGTGTGTCGCCTGAGTTCAAGTCTTGGAAACTAATTGATAGTTGGATTGATTTGAAAAAATTTAGAACTATGATAGCATAATTTGATAATCAGGACTGTTTACAGCATATGAATTGGCTTATTCTCTTGCTAAATTATGTTATGCTTGACACTCATATACAAATTAAACATGCTCTAAACCTTTGATATTCAATGGACTAACAGTTAATATGGATCCACTGATGGGTTGATCCGCGAAACCAATCAGCTAAAGGAAGAAATTGCAGTAATGGTTGCGTTCCCTCCTTGTTACTCATGCTTGATTGGCTCGATCCATTTTAATATCATCATCTTTTACTCACCTTCGAGTTTTAATTTCATTCCTGGAGTTAGTTTATGATGTTCATACTTGTTTTGCTGTGGTAGTCAAGTTGTATGTTTTAAAATGCTCAAATTACGCCTGCAAAACCCCCTGCAACTTCATATACTAACATGTATCCTTCATATATTCAGTCATCGTCTCTAGATACAGTTCTCATAGTGATCATGAAAATGTCGTATGGGCGTGTACTGTGTAGATAGCTTTGTTTTGGAGACGAAGATGCATTCACAAACAAATGATATGGCTAGGACAAAAATCTCTATGATATGCCAGAGTTTTTCTTTAATTGATGTAATAACTATGAAGCTAGCAGAAGTATTGTATGCATCAGATGTACAATAAATTTATTGTACATCAAGCATATTGTGATCTTTATATCAATATATGACCCTTATAATCAATATAGTACCCATTTCATTTTACATCAATATAGTGATAAAAAATAAGGGTCACTATATGATAAAAAAAGATACTATAATAACGAAAAGGTCACTATAATCTGATGTACAGTAAATTTATTGTGCATCCGATATACCTAATACTTTGTCATGAAGCTAGTTAACCCCATTTTTCCTAGTATTTTTTTCATGTCAGATTGTCCAAAGCTTAAGTTCAAATGTATGTCTAGGATTTGTTAAAAACATGATTACCAACAATCCTACATCTGATCTTATTCTGCAGGAATCAGAATTTGATAGTACAGCAAGAATATGTAGTCCTGTAGAGGAGGACTGTGGTTTGGATACCGATGAAGAGCTCGAAATGGAATGCATGAAGGCTACTCTAAAAGATCAAGTAAGTAATCGTAGTGTATATAAGAAACATTAGCGCGCAGAAACTAGTTTTGTTATTATTTGTATGCTTAAAACCATATGTATGTAACACTCATAGGCTCATAGCTGTYTGCAATTTTTCGACTGATGCATATATATCTTGTTAAAATTCAAAGGGCACGGCTTGTAAGAGTGATTCTTTGGTTCACTCTCTTGAAGCTGATTCATCAGTCGGCTCATCCAGCTACAAATCGAACCAAGTTGATAACTTTGTTTCGATGGGTTTTGCTGAGAAAATGGTGATCAGGGCGATCAAGGAGAATGGTAACGCCCCTGCCTAGCTAGCTAATTTTTCCTACAATACTCTTGCCACTTTTCACTTCCGTATTGCACCATTTCCTAATGTTATGTTTTTATTATTAACTGATAGATGGTGGCAATGATGAGGAGATACTCAACCATCTTTTGACTTACTCGGTAAGTTATAGTCTGTAACTAATTTATCATGTTAGCTTTCGTGTGAGCCAGTATCGCTTTTTTTGGCTGTAGCAGTATTTCTAATCATCCTCAAAAGAATCATTCTAAATCCGTATTCAAAGGACTTGCTCRGTCCTTTAGATCACACACAAACAGCACCGTATTATAGCCATCTAGTTAAAGTTAAAACATACAATTACACGAAACAGAACTGTAACAACACAACAGTTGTTACAGGTCTGCAAGACAATTGCTATGAGCAGACAATGCTCCCGGTAAACACTTATTTCTTTGCTTCCATATGATATATAATACAAGTAGTAAACATACATTCTTTCGTCGTTTCCATATGCAGGTTCTTGACGATGTTCCTGGTTCTCCGAAGTCAAGTGAAGACTCTTTCTATAACCTTTCTGACGAAGACAGTGGCGCTGTTACTTCTGTGAAGGTAATATTTTTGTCCAGTTTATAGTTAAATGGAATCTGATGAGATCATTTGTTATCTTAGTGTTTCAAATTTATTTGTTTTTTGACTGATAGGAACTGCTGGAAATATTTTACACCAAAACCATTAACATGTACAGTGCAAACACACTGCTGTGACTTGTGACATTCCTAGTTTTCTCTTGCATTTGTATCACCATCAAAACAGTAAAGAAATAGGAGTAACATACCAACTAGCATGTTTGCTAAGTGAAGCTTTAGWTTATGTTTTAGAGAATGTTTGTTTTTCTGAAGAATTTATTTGAAATTTTATGTTTGATTTTATTTTGCAGGGAAATGGAAGTGATTCTAATAAGAAGGATGCTACCATATCAGTTTTGGTTGATATGGGTTATGAGGCTGGAGTTGTTTCAATTGCTATAGACAGATGTGGTTAGTGAAACTTTTTCGGTCTTGTTACCATATATTGGCTCAGAATGCTTCTTCGACTACATTCTGAATTCTTTTGTTGACGGCAATTCAAGTTCACTTGTTAGTTGTTATTGCTGCCTATTAGATTAACATGTCCTGCATAATATCTGTTTCTTATTAGAATTCCTTGACATTCAGGTCGTGATGCACCAATCGATGTATTGGTTGATTTTATAAGTGCTGCTGAGGCGGTGGAATTACCTGCAGCTACAAACTTCCAGGCACCACTTCAGACTGCTCAAAATCAGATTGTCAAGAAAAGAAAAGTGGTTCAGGAGGACAGCGAAAGGCATAGAAAGTGGCCAGATGGAAGGGAAGAGAGCAGCAGTCGTAAACAGATGATTGGGTTTGGGGTTCCAGGGTGCATACCTGTTGTATCTAACAGAAAGATACCGGATGATGTTGTAGGTCCGCCATACTTCTACTATGAAAATGTGGCCCTTACTCCGAAGGGGGTTTGGGAACAAATTTCTAGGTTCTTGTATGACATTGAGCCAGAGTTTGTGGATTCCATCCACTTTTCAGCTGCTGCAAGGAAGAGGGGCTACATTCATAACCTCCCCCTTGAGGGTCGACAGCGCCTATTACCCATTCCACCTAAGACTATACAAGAGGCGATGCCGGACACAGCAATGTGGTGGCCTGCATGGGATAAGAGGACAAAGCTTAATTGTCTGTTGACTTGCATTGGAAGTGCCCAGCTCACAAAGAGAATCAGGAAGAGGCTTCAATCTGGCGAACCTTCTGAATTCGACAAAAAATGGGTTATTGAGCAATGCAAAAAATGGAATTTGGTATGGGTTGGTAAAAATAAAGCGGCTGTCCTTGAACCTGATGACATGGAGCTGCTGCTTGGATTCCCAAGAAATCATACAAGAGGTCTCYGTCGGACTGACCGATACAAATCCCTGGGCAACTCTTTTCAGGTCAGTAAATTGTTCAACTAGTCCTACTCCTGTATAATTGTWGCTGTATATTAACARATTCAAACTTATATTTGTTCAGATCGACACYGTTGCCTACCATCTTTCGGTGTTGAAGCCTCTGTATCCAAATGGCATGAACGTTCTCTCGCTTTTCTCTGGCATTGGTGGGGCGGAACTTGCCCTTCACAGGATTGGCATCACCATGAAGAATGTGGTGTCCGTAGAGATGTCTCCTGTCAGCCGGAAAGTACTCCAGGACTGGTGGGAAGAAACAGGACTAACAGGCAAGCTGATACATGTCAATGATGTTCAACAAGTTAGTTGTCAGATGATTTGAATAGATGATTAAGAATTGTGGTTTGATCTCATCATCGGTGAAGCCTTGCAACAACTTGGCTGGCGGTAATAGGAGAACCAGAGACGGGCTGACAGGAGAACACTCGTCACTTTCTTGAATACCAGCGCATTGTGGATTTGTCAGGTTTTCCATGAAAAGGAGGTCATGAGAATCACAGTCTGAAACTAAATACTGTATTCATCTTTTGCTTCCATAATCATAGGCTACCAGATTGATTTGAGAATTGTTTCATAACTCATTTTCACTTGGGATGCCAAGTTTATACTTCAGTATGTTTTACTGCTGAAGAACACCATTTTACATGAATGAGATGTAGCTAGATAATTAAAATCCAGTTGTACATACCATAAAAATTCCAGATTATATCAGTCATGCGGTGTTGTATTCGCGGTAAGCTAGCTTGATCCCCAGGATTCGAGCATTTCTTCTGAACATTGTAACGGCTCAAATAAGAGATATTTTATTTATTTTGTATTTTGAGGGAAAAGGTGGACATATATTAAGAACTGTTTCGGAAGTGTCTGAACTCTAAGTGATACATCTAAGAGCCAAATCACCCTCATCGCTAAGGACGACATTGAACTACTTCATCACATTCATGGTGAAAAAAGAGACATTAAAACAGTGAAACAAGCTTTATATGATCTAGTCATCGTCAAGCAACAGTTACTACACACCATCTCGTGAAGTCTAAACCTACCCTGAAACTCACAATCCCAAAACACACATGCTACCATAGCTTCCAACAGCAAGTTTAGCAGCAGATACCTTTGCTATTCGCATCCAAGACCTCTGTCAAAGTGCCAACTTCAGCAAACAACACCATACCTGCGGCTTCCCTAGCAACAACCCCTAAACCAATCTTCCCGTCTCTTTTACTGCAAGCTGCATCAAAATTGATACAAAAATACTAAACATCTATCAGGAAAGCAGTATAGAAGAATACTGATTAAGCATTGTGATACATAATTATACTGCTATCAAGACTTCTACAAAAAGCAATTTATACTGCATCCATCGACACAACGCTTTTACAGAAAGAGACCTCATTTACTTGCCAAAAGCAACACCATATACATTATCCAAAACATCAGTGGTAGTACTGTATGCTATATACTATGGTGTGATCAGAAAGTTTGCCAAAAATTACAGTATCAATTTACTAACTTGTCTGACATCAGAAGCGAACCTTGCTGTGCTACTAGAGACAGCGGAAACAGGAGCGTACACAAGATTTACAACACCATGAGCACGATGATGGCATGTAAAAACCCTTTGAAAATAACATCTATATCTATTCTATACATACGTAGGTCTTCAGGTATGTACCACTTCACATTTCTAGCAAAAGTTGGAAGTAGCTGCAGGTTTTAATTAGACCTCTCGCTGCTTCTTCTTCTGCGGTTTCATGCACTTGAGTTTTTTCGTCCATATTATGTTCTGGAATTCTCAAATCCTGCTTCGATACTACTGCAACCTGCAATGATATTTTAAAAGTACTAATTGCTTGTAAACAAGGAAAACAATTTGTGAAATAAAAAATAATCAGCATGGGTAGATTTAACAAACCAATCTGCTTCTCGAGTACACCCTAACTAACTATTCGGCTAAGCACGAAGGCAGTAACTGACTGATCGCTTGTACACGCAAACATATGCGAACTTCTCAACAATCATAATCCTGAACAACAAATCACACACAAATTGTTTGATTGCATGATATAATGGGGCATCTGTAAAACAAACTAAATCGGCCATACAATCATGTAACTGCATATTAGAGAGTAAGATTGCAGTGAATATTATAAATGGTGCCATGCCCTGAATATTCCTACCAATGATTCATCTAGCCAAGAGAGTAAATACACTTACTTCAATGCCTTGAGTACGTCAAAAACATCTAAACCCTTCAATTTAAGCGCTTAAAGCATGGAGAAAATAAATCTGCTGTATAAAAAAAAATGTCCTATATTTTGCTTTTTAATATGGATATGTAAAACAATTTCGACTATATTCAACCAATCGAAATAAAAATTTAACATTATCTTGATTTGTTCAAACTTTGTTCATATAAAAGTTGAGGGAAGGTGGAAGGGAAGAGATGAAGGAGGGAAAGAAATAGGCAGTAGAAGAAATAGTGGTCTGCCTTCCTTAAGTAAGAATGATCTTTTCTGTCCGAAAACCTAATACTAGAAATGATTAGTTCCTCTTGTTTAGAATTCTAAAAAAGGAGAATAAGCATATAATATAGCATAAAGGAAGATAAGCAAAGTACAGAAAAGTAATATTCATACCTCGAAAAAATTGATGCTGGAAACACAAGCAAAGAATAGAGTCAGTAAAATTGAAGAATGTTAGTAAAGGCATTATACATATAAGCCCAATTCATTGACAACTCTTTTATACCTTTCGAGTGGATTATTCTTTCCTTGTGTAAGATCAATCTTGATATTYCTCACAACTACGTCATCTTCTTGCAAGGTCACTCRAGAAACCTAATGGTAAACAGCTCAGAAAGAAAACCAAAATGAATAATCAAATTGATCATGACCAAAAATTAAATCATTTACCTGTGAGCATATAATATCTTTTGGGGTAACATTCTTGAAATATTCAAGCTCATTTCTTGGAACAGTAAACTCGTTGCAGAACTAGTCATACAAAACAACAAGAAGCAGGGTGTTATCATCAGGCTGCAATAACCAAAGTAACGCAAAAGGTATAGATTGCATAGAAACCTGATACAGATCTCTCCTTCTAATCCGCAAAATCAAATCTCTGGATTCTCTCAGTGCTGGGTGAGGATCAGTTTCGATTCTTTTTATTATAGTGTCATCCAACTGAATTATTGTTAAAACAGATAACAAAATTAGAAATAGCAGATGAATATAGGTATAATGAAAGGAATTAAAAGTTTCGAAGATGCCAAGCTCATGATACCTTCCAAAATTCAGCAGGATCATGAATCTTCGAAGCAATTTGAAGATGATCGTTTGCTTTCACCAATGCATCAACAACCATAAGCTCTATTGCCTGTAAAACGTTTGCTGTCAATCTCCACTATGGTGTACAATTTTCTAACTATCAGCAAGTTGCAAAAAGTGATTCAAAAAACAAGAATAGACACCAAGCAAGATTCTAATAGAATATATCCAGAGGACGACTAGACAACATTAAATCAAGACTAAACAAAGCACCTTCACTTTTGCATGTGTGTAGACTGTTCGATGGAGATCAGCACGAGTATTAAACAGCTTGTGGACAGTCWGATCTGGCATAATTGTGAAACGTTAGCTTGAAAATTTATTAATGACTGTTCATTGATGGTACATTATGTAACTTGTACTCACATTCCTTGGCTCG
>SNQN01000761.1:0-40738 GCA_008642245.1 Bassia scoparia
AGGTACGGTGTTCATAGGTAGATGTAACATGAGGTTTTTGAAGTTGGAAAACTAGGTACCAAAAATCTATAAGGCATATAAAAGGGTGGAGATTTTAACTTATGAGTTGGGGATGGCAGTAGTAGGCAATAGTGATTTGCATGATTGTCCGGATTAGAGATACAGCGCCATAGCAGGTAGAATGTAGATGTACAGGTACTTGCCTTGAGTGGTGTTAAAATTAAGGTCGCTAGCACTGCTTTGTCTATAAATTTTGGATAGCGGTGTTGGTATGAGAATGTGAATTGTGAATCTTTGAATCTTGTTCACTATAAGTCACTGGCTAATGAAAATTAGGGGTTGAATTGGTGTGATGATGTGAATTGTGATTTCTGACGTCATGGGTTGTCGGGTAACCTATACACAACCATCAGAATGCGTTTTGTGGATGACTCAAGGGCACTCCGGGAATAGACGAAAAAGATGAACGTCAGCTTGGAGGGTTTCAGAGAGCCTCGCTGTGAACGGCCGTCTTATAGAGTGACGCAGCTAAGGGGGCACACGTCTCTTATTCGAGAGACTTGTATCACTGTTATCAGGACCTATTACGCATAATCACACTCTTGAAGTGAGTTTCTGCGCTATAAATGGTTTTGATCTACTGCTTGTTTTATTCTTAAGACGATGCTAAAAACTTAGTATGTTACAATACTGAAGTCTCATCCTAAATAAAGTTATTGAATTAATGAATGGGAAGAAGGGTCTATGGGAACCGTGGCATGAGTCTTCATACGTGCAAGAAATTGAAGGTCCCGGCGCAATATGAATGTGCTTACATAGACTTTGAGCAGCGTTGGACGAAAAGCTACAAATCATCTCTCTAGGAAGAAAATCAAGAGGCGATTCATTGGCATGATAATGCCTTACTGAAAATTAGACGCGCATGTTCCTGGATACTTGATAGCCTGGTCAAAATGCACTCCCCAAGACAATCGCTTTGGGCTCGTATGTGAAGAGAGAATGAGGATTCTGAAGGGCCTGCCAAGTTCAGAGTAGTTCTCTAAGTTACTTGTTAGCTCAAATATATTGTGTGTATACCTATATGTCAAGTTTCCGGCAAATATCTATCATAATTCTAACTTCCTGGTCTTTTTGGGGCTGAAGGCTAATGCTCGTCAGAATCTGTCAGTGACTAGACAAATAGCTTCAATTACGGAATGATAAAGTCTGATCTCTGGGGCGTGGTGGCAATGGAAGCTATCTAGTGGGATGTGTAGCAGAATTACTTGCAGAGGCCGTTTTACGTCGACGAATCGGAAGGTTTTATCCGGGCTAGATGCCAGGTTACTAGTGGATAGGATTCCAGAAAGATGTAAGAGGCCGAGAGCGGGATGCAGAGTTAGTCTACGATGCTTATGATCTTCAGACACTTGACTGTTATTAGTGTGTATTCGGATAAGGTTTACTCGTATTTATATGTTGGGATGTGTCAATGAAAGAGGTTCAGAAATCCTGGTCTGTGCCAAGAATTTGGTGGATTGACAGAAAGCATCCAAACAGGCATACATCGTGAAGAATCAGGTCCGCTCAACATTATTATACATTAGAAATCAGTATTTTCCGGGTCATCCATATGCATGGCCATACTTACAAGAAATGCAGGTATGTAATTCTTCTGATATTTTCTTCTCTGCTGGCCTCACTTCGACTTTTTTAGTGGATTTTCCTTAATAATTTTTGTGGTTCATTTCGTGTGAATTGATCGTATCCTTCTTTGTTTAGGCGCTGATCACCTTGATACAATGGCATTGGCTCTAAAGATTGCTAGCAAATAGAGCAGAGTAGAGATGTTGCAGCTATAGTGTCGATCGCCTAATGTGGCCTGAGGGTGTTCCATCGTTCGCTTACTGTGCAAGATAGATTCTTTTTTGGCAGGTAAGGTATCAGATCTTTTAACTAATTGATCTATGGAACTCTCTGATTCTGTAAGTCTGGATATTATCATGGATGAAATATAACGGGTTGCGTTCATTTCAACAGGAGAAACGATGCTATAATGCATGTATTCCACACATTAAATTCGCACAGGAGATTTCAAGCATTTGAACCTGAAGGATGCACACCCAACAAGATTACTTAATTTCTATTGTTTGGCAATCGCGGAACCAGCTCTGGACTCGACAGAGTAATCATTCATATTTCCAAAATAGTAGGGGGGTAACACAATTAATCTCAAACCTTGATGTTTTCGGGTGATGGTCTACTGATATTAGGCTGACAATTAATTTTGTAAAATTTTACATTAAATTAATGACGTTATTATCCTGTTTGCCATTTCTTTTCAGTTATACTAAAAGGTTTCGAAGATTCTTATGATATAATGTCATGCAATGGCATGATTCGTCGAGATGAGTATTCTATTGGGGTCAGCTAAGTATTAACCCAGCGATCTTGTTGCTGGTAAGAGACACCCGAGATTCTATGGGAGCTTATAGCCTCATCACACCTGGGCTATGGAAGAAGAGCATCCTCTGGCAGGTTCGTGATCATATTATGTTCTGCATGACAGCTTTAGTATTAGTATGATATGCTGAAAGAGGAATTGTTCAAGATTAGTTTCTGAAATATTCAATACCTATGTCTCTGTTACTGGTTTCTATAGTCAGTGTAATACGGATACAGAATGTCGGTTTATGGGCTGAGCACATAGGACCGGCTAGAACAAGCTATTTTCAAGGAGGCAGAATTGTTGGAATGTGTCAGGTGCCGTGAACTACTAGCAAGCGAGACTGGACGAATTCGTAAGCTCTGATGACTATTCCCATTGCAAGGACCTCCTCAAATATGCTGTCCAACTGTCTGCAGGGAGGGCAAGGTATCAACGCCTTACGAGGGCAGAGCATTTTTCCTGATGTAGGGTGGGAAGGGATGCGTGGATTCCTTCTTAATTCGGTTCTGATGCGCCTCACCTACTTTGAATTACTTGCAGCTTAGCTGTTCTTCTTTCTGAGTAGCTACAAGTATAATCAGTCACATTAACGACACCTGAGCACAAAGCCAACTAATACTAACAATACATGAAGGAGAAAGGAATAGGAAGTTGGGCTCATTTATTCATCCTTTAGTATATATTTGTTTTTTCTTTCCTTAAGTGGTTAATTCTTGATGTTACGTAACAAAGGAGTATATTGTAATAGAACTAAATAGAAGAAGGTTTACACTTGTTTTACACTTTTTACCAGATTTTGGCCGATCATTAGGTGAGCAGCATGTAAGTATGTACATTGTCAAGTGAACTTTGTATATTTGAGCAAATGCAAGTTTAACAAGGAGAACATACACAGAGAGTGAATGTTTGACTTTTTATTTGCAACAATAAATAAGAGGAAACTTGCCTGTCAAGGTTAAGCAATGAGGGGTTTTTGTTTAGTGCGGAATCAGAATTATAAGGAAAAACTTGGTTTAACCACTAGAAATCACCCGACCTTAAATGAGAGTGTAGGAAGTAAGTGGATGTGGTACCTCACCGAATCGAATTTTCATATTTTCTGTTGTTTCTATTAGTGGGGGTAAATTAATCCACGGGTAGATGTAGTCAATCGTCCATCATTTACGTGACATTCAAAATCCTTTAACTAGAATTACTTATAACTAGACATCTCTAGAAAATAAAAAGAAAATTTATAAAATCCTGAATTTAATACAAGATTAAAATTTTCAATTTTAAAATTAAGTAGGTGCAAAGGACCTCCACTACTATCCGCCCATGTGTCTCCCTAATACAGAAAGGGGTTTCTCTCTTTTTTACGAGAAACGTTGTTTATGCGTGTGTAATTTGGTTCCGTTGATGAGAATTGTGCGTTGTCGAAGTGTTCTATTTTAATTACAAACAGTAGATCAAATTCAATTCTATTTCAAAACTACAACGATCGAGAGACTCATCGTTAAAAGACCTGAGTAAGAACAATGATGTGACAAAAGTATCATCAAATGGGCGATACGATGAAATCGATTATAGTTTCTTTTACTTTTCAAAAAAGACTTCCTACCATCAATGTGGTTCTTCTTTGTTGGGCCGCCTTCAAAAACGGTAATTTATCAACTTGTACATCAAAACACTTCATCCATTACATTGGCGTCGCGTCGGTTTCATGATTAGCTGGTTTGGATAGAGCTTTAGTGGTAAGTGTGAGTATTCAAGTACGCCGGGTAGTTCTAAAAGTTCTTAGTTAATTGTAGCGTTGGAAGTAGCGGGGTAGCAGACAGGAAAACTAAAATTGTCATATGCGTGTTCGGTGGCAGCAGAAAGTAGCGATCGTATTGTATAATAGCAAGAAATATTACAAATTAGCTTTTATCATAGCTTCAAAAGCTAAAGCTAAAGCGCTACCCACTAAGCGTTTGAAAGATAGGTATGCGTTTAGCGCTTTAAAGAGGGCAGACGTTAGCAATTAACGTCTACGGTTGCGACAAACACTAGAGTAAAATTGCGGAGACAGCAAGTGATTTAATTTAGCAGAACGCTAAAACTACCTAAAAAAGCTACGCCGAACAACGCCCGCCATTGTAGTATAGACACAACGTTTCTAGTTTTTTTAATCAATCCCATGCGATATGCAGAAAATCCACCCAAAAAAGAAAAATTGTTAAGCCACTTTGAGTACCCGAACACTGGTTTTTGAATCCATAGATCAGCGTATATACTGTAATATATATACTCTCCTCGTTTTTTTTTAGATGAACTCACTTGGGTTTTGCTGGTTTTTTGAGGCAATATTGGGAACTGTGTAAGTGATTAGGTGAGTAGATGGTCAAATTTATAAAGTATCGTGGACACATAGATGGAGAAGAGATAGAAGAAAAGAGTTGGGGGGTGGGAAAAAACGCCCCCCAAAAAAGTAGAAAATAGTAGGAGAATATATAGATAATTTATTGTGGTCCCCATGTCTTGAAAAGGGAAAAAATAAAGTGGTAGACAATTATGTCCAAATTTTCTAAAATAGAACTGGGTCATGCTAATAAAAATGAGGAGAGTATATACTCGTATAATTTCATGATTTTATACTTTTATCCGCATAAAAAGGGTACTATGTCATTCAAACTAAGTTCGTTAATTTACTTTTTAGACTTTTTATGTAGACAAACTCGATCGACTTTTGTGAAATGTTGATTAGGATTTGGTCCGAGCCCAATTAATAGCGAAGAAACCCTAAATTTCTACTTCTTGGTTCCCTCTTTCTCTTTCGTGAAATGCACGGAAGAAAAAAAAATGGTAAAAATTTCTCTTCATTCATCTTGATGTTTTTTTCATTCGTATATCTGGTTTTTAATTTCATGATTTGAACTATTTGATGAGTTTTTTCCCAACTATTATTTGGCAGCCGATTCTCAGCGCAAGAGGTCATTTCGCTCTCATAAAGTCTGAAATTCGGAATGTTTTGCATAAATTGATTTCCCTTTTTGGTTGAATTTGGTTCGATTGATTTGATGATTTGATGTCGCCTCGATTTTGGATAGCATTGAACATAATTTTTCCTCTTCTTATGTTTGCACACTGATGTAAAATTTTTCGTTTGAACCGGCAAATTTGCCTGGAAATTGACATTTTCGACATAGATTTTGTTGTTTGTTATTATTCTTTAACGTTATATGCATTGGTTGAAATGGGTCAATTAATTCGCCCTTAAGCATAGTGGTTGGAAGTATTGATATAGCTAAGTGTCAAGAGTAAATTTGGTGTGATTATGAAGAATTGAGTTCGTTAGATTGTATCTTATCTTGACTCCATTCTCAATTATCATCAATTGGTTATACAATGACCTGGTCGATTGATGTGTATTGATCTAGTGGTGAATTTGACATTGATTTTGTCATTGAACTTTATCTGCTTTGTTTGCCTGAAAGCTTATACTTTAAAGCATGAGTGCTGTCCGGTGGGTGTTATTGATAGGCAAGATGTAGCTCTAGTCTTGAGGGAGTCTTTGAGGGGAGTCTTGAGTGAAGACTCCCTCGATCTTAAGGCCTTAAGTGGGTTGAGTAAGTTTTGAAAATCAAGACTCATTAAAGAACTCACTTGGACAAGTGTCCGAAGTTTATTGGGTCTTGTTTTTTTAACCAAATTTTTAACTTTTTACTTTTAAAATATAAATGAAAAAAGAATTATATCATTTTTTAAATGATATATAAAGAGAACTTGGTGGAAGAGTGGGTAGGGGAAGAGATGGATTTTAAACGAGGTAAACGGGAGACCAAAAATGACTTTGGTGGGAAGTGAGTTAGAAAGATCTGAAGCAGTTGGATTTGCAAGAGAGTGAGCTTCCGATCTGGAGGGAGTGGAGGAGGAAACTTATGTGGATGACCTCCGGAATAATCAATTTGGTTCATGTTAGCCGACCCACAATATGGGATTTAAGGCTAAATGATGATTGGATTGATGATAAGAGAATTGGGATAAAAGTGTGAAAATATAGGGAGTCATGATGTGAGTCCTAGATTTGGGATAAAGTTTGAAAAAGAATTGTGGACAGCAATGTGGCATGAGTTGAAGGAGAGTTTTAGGTTTTGGGATAAACTTGCCTCTAGAGCCTAAAACTTAAGATTAGTTTATGAAGTCTTATGTTGGTGATTGTTATGAAAAGTTAGTTCATTAGATGTTACTTGTTATGCTGAGGTAATTTTGAATTTTTATTTCATATCTTAGTTTGGATTGGAATTGTCATTGATTTAATGATCTTGTGAGGCACAGTTCTCCACGTAGGTGGCAATGGGGAACTCTGCTCGGTGTGCTACTTGGTTTTGTGGGTGAGATAGTTTTACACTTTTACGGTCTTTCTGATGCAAAGGAGAAATTTGGAACGGATTAAAGGTAAAAGAATATTGGGTATTTAATGCTCAAATCCAAGAATGGGGCATGTGTCATTTTTTAATGTTTCAAGTTTTTGTAGCTGTATTAGGCTGGAGCATTTTGCTGTGATGGTGCATCTAATATTTTGTATTGTTTATATGAAACTCGGAATGTTAAAGTCAATAGAGGCTGCTAAATCATTGTGTGGTGTGTTTTTGAAGATGAATTAAATTTGCTACTATTTACATTCCACATGACTATGATAGAGACAAGTCATTGTCTCCATCACTCTGAAAAGCATGCGATGTGAATCTACGAGGTTGTATATGTTCTACTTACACTCTGCTTGCATAGAACATGTGATGAGGCTAAGGACGCTTTTAATTTAGTCTGTTTTTGACATCCTAGAATCTTACATAGGTCTCAAATCACCGAAGCTGTCGGAAAGCGAGATTAAGATCCCAATCAAATCTCGATCAAGGCCAGGTCCATGTTGCTTCCCTCGTAGATATCGTCTCGCTCGTTCATCGTGTTTTCCAGGCAGGAAGACTGAAAGTCTGCGGTGAGCTTGAAGCTTAAAGTTTTGTATGTAATCTTACTGGCACATACGCACTTGAGCTGAGAGACCCAGTTATCGCAATAGCAATTTAACGCAGGGTTGAAACTATCTAGGAAATACGCTATTTGTGACTGGTCTCTCCTCCAAGTTATCTCAAAGAGCCTCTGAAGGATTTCTTTTTCCAAGGAGGGAAAGGGGTCTATTAATGATTAAGAAGATAAATTGCTCTAGAGCATTGAAAGGGAAGACCACCATTTGTTAGAAGAATGTACCAGTCGTATGCGAAGTGCCAGTGAAGGTTAAGGCGTCCTCTGTAGGAGAATTTTAAAAAGCAAAGAAGGTAGAATTCAGACTGGGTTATAGCATATGGAATCAGCTACTATACAGTTTTAGTTTTATGGATGTCTGTGTTTTGACAAGTAGAATATTTTTGTTGTTGTTGACTACTGCTATTGAATGAATTTGAGGATGAAGAGCGATATCATGTTATTAGCTAATCTTGAAAGTTGAATTTTGGTTCGCACATAGAAAGTGTTGGTTATGAAAGTTCCATCCTAGATGTAACATGATAGTTGTGAATTTTGTTTTGTTAATTTTTTCTGAAGTTGCACTGATCAACTTTGTTTTGCGACAGCGGTCATCGTATTGAGTATTATCTAATCTAGTACATTGATAATGTTTTTAACGTGTTCAAGATTGGATTTCTGTGATTAGTAAGCTCGGCTTTTTTGGTTGTGGAGCAGCACACGCATATAGAGGTTTTTGCATTGTCACTAGGACTCTGTGGAAGAATGCTGATGTTGCAGTCAATACCCTCTCAATCAATCTGTCTTCTTGAAGGCCGTTACATCATGGTGAAAAGGTATTATTGCTATCTTGGAATAAACTATCGTGATGAGGTTACTGATACATTCTCCGTTAACTTTGGAGGTTTTTGGTTACATTCAGACTGCATTGCCATCACTTTGTTGGAGCATGTCATAAGATGATGAGTTTGATCATCTCTAAATTGACAAACAGCTGGATAAAACGGCCAGCTAATACATATCTCATGCATCTGACTAACAAACTAGTCAACATATTGCCCAACAAAACTTAAGCACAATGCACTCACCATCAACTCTCACATCAACGGATATATTCAACTCAACATTTCTATGACAGCCTTTATGGTACCTGATACATATGTTGGATGCTATTCTCATAGATACTAAGGATTATTTGGTTGACTTCTTGTCCACATTTAATAGATGTTTTCAGTTTCTATATATCTGAATCAAGTGCCTGTTGATTGCTATTGTTTTCCTGTGGCATATTTTGCTACATTTTGGTTACCTTCATCTATGTGATACAGGTTGAGACCCATTACAAGTTAGACCTCCTTGTAGTCTTAGGTTTGTTAATGTCAATTGAAACATTTTTTAGTTTGCAGCTTTTGTCCTAAATTTCACTTCTCTCTTATCTTCTTCAAATTATATGCTTTTTAGTAAGTATCTTTACGATAATGTCTCTTATACATTTTTATTGTTTTTAAATGATTACTTGCTACCTTCTAGGAGGTTCTAAGATTACGTTTAGTGTTATGGATAGAAAATAGTTAGTTTTGCAAGTACCTTTTCTCATGTTCATGGATAGCTTATCAACTTTCATAAAGAAATGTCAGCTATTCTAGTGGTTATTTAACTGCAACACGAATGTCAAGTGGGATGAAAGTCAGTTTTATGAACTGCTTGGTTTGACTTTTAATATTTAATTATGAAACAAAAAGTGGGGATGATTGGCCTTTGGGTACTGGTTGTCTGCTTGTTTCAACTCGAAGAGGGTGAAGGTGGTGGGTGGCTCTTCTGCTTATATAAACTCCAAAAGTCACCATCTTAGTTTATAAGTTTCTGGTCATAATACAAAATTTGTGCATCTTAAGTTGCATGCCCTCGGATGTTCCCTGATCCAGTTCCGTGTGCAATCTTGGTTCTTCATTCTGTTCTTGCAAAAATATGTCTGGGACTCTCCAAAGTCAAAAATACTGAACGGTGCTTTTCATACTTGGTAGGACTTGAGTCTTGATCTATTTAATAAGGAAATTCTACATGGTAGCTTGAGTTTTCTAAATTCCCCAATCGTGACACACTAAATTATTTTATTCACACGTGGCATCGAACTTTTTCCAATTCCAACCGTGGGACAAATTAAGGGTTAAGTTAGCCAATTAGACCACCCCATACCCACTCACAATAACCACCAGCTCCCATTCTTTCTCTCCTCTCTCATGACACCACACTAACCCCCACCACACCCACCGAACTGAACCGAACACCCACCCACCCACCGCAACCACAATAAACTCTCTCCTTTTACCTACTTCCTCAAGGGTTTCGCCATAGCATTAAATTTGAGTTTTCTTTGGAGCTTCGCGTTGATTGTATGCTGAGGTAGGTTTGGTTTTCTCGTCAATTCAAGTGAGATTGTGTGCGATACTAACAAATCCAACAAATACGCTCAGTTCGTGTGAGGTGTCTTCTGGTGTGTGGGCAGAATCGCGATTTAGCATGATTTGAGAGTTTGCGATTCTGCTGGTGTGGTGTCGTTTTCGTTCACTTGCATTTCCCACAAACCCAAATCAATTTCTCTAAAAACCAAATCAATTTCTCTAAAAACCAAATCATTTCCCTAAAAACCCAAATCAATTTCCCCATAAACTAAGGATTGAAACCTAAATGGGTGGTCGCGATGGTTGGGTGTCGACGCGGCTGTAGGGTGTTGGCTCGGTTGGGGCGACGCGACTGAGTTGATTGGTGTTGGGTTCGTTGGGCCCTCTTGGGTGTGTAGGGTTGGTTTGGGTGAGGTGGTGGGTGGGTGATAAGTGGTTAAGGGTTAGGTTAGGTCACCATGTAGAAAATGGAAGTTCGAAGCCACTACGTAGAATTTGGAAAACTCGAGGCCACGGTGCTGGAGATTATAATTATTAGTGTGTCACGTGTGGATTTTGGCAAACTCAAGGCCACCACTGTAGAATTTCCCTTATAATAAATGGCTGAATTTTTGAAACTAGATGTTTATATATTAAACATGATAAACTGACTTTAATGAGCGAAGTAACATAAATTTTTAGTGTGAGGCATCTCACTCATGCGATGAAAGCTTGTTGAACCTTGGATCTAAAATGCATAACCATGTTTCAAAATGACGGGTCGTTGATTTCATATTGTAATCCTATGTACCGACTTTCTACTTCAAAATAAAATTTCGCTAATATCACAATGTCATTTCATGGGTAAAAACGGAACAATTTTTTAATGTTTTTTAATATACTTCGAAGTTAAAGAAGGGTTTGTATATTTGTATGATAATAATTTAAATTGTTTTGATAAATTTGTTGTTTAAACATTAAATCTTTCCGTAGAATGCGTGAAACATAATTGGAGTTTCTATGCATACGGAGGGAGTACTACTTTTAGGGTTAGTTGACAAGAGAGAGAAAAATGGGGAATTCAATGGAATGGAGGGGGAGTTTGCGTTGACGTAAAAAGAGGGATGCAAGGAGCACTGTTGTGGAGCAAGTGTTCACATGTTCGAAGAGGTTTGATCCAAGTTAGGCTCCTGAATCCAACTCATATTGTGCGCAGTATGTTGATGTATTTCATATACCTTCTTTTGATGTATTTATTTTCTAACTCTAAGTTTGTGTTAGCGCTGTATTGATGATTCCCAGTGTCTATGTTAGCTCAATAGAGGTATTTCATTTTGGACTTCTTGGTGGTATTATACTTTGGCATTGTTTTTTTTTTTAAAAAATAAATAAATATAATTATTTTGCATGATTTTTTGTCTTGCTTTTCATAAGGGGAAACGGCCGAGGACACCACCCTGGCAATATCTCAGGGCTTTGGTAAGATCAACCATAATTAAGCTTTCCCCTCTGCATACAGCATATCACTTGCTTTAGCTGATGTTGCTAATATATAATGCTTTCAGGAACCGGCAAAATTCCGTGGGGGGGAGGGTGGTCGTGATGAACTAATGATCACAGGAGATCACACACCAAGACGTTCACCATATCGGGTAGTCGAGCCTATTCCTCCTCGTCGTCCCCCTATGCTGAAAGATCAAGGAGGTACGATCAAGGTCCTATCACTACGCAAGCCTGACAGAGGATATGGGCGTCGTCTGGTTGCAATATGCCAGTAAATTAGTTTTAATCAATCTAAAGACGGTGGAACTATAGTACTGGCTACTAGCTTGTTGACTACTTGTTTAGAATGTTAATGTTGTGGCCGGTACCGTGTTTCATGTTATAGTTCATGCTCTCTGTTGTTGTTTTTTCGATGATGTTAGTGAAGCTTTGGTGGCACATGCTCAGATTGCTCACATTCATACGATGGACTGCTGATAGCGATTGTATGACCAGTTAAGTTGGAGTTCATGTATCTGTTTCTTATGAAAAGCGAGGCTTTAGTACTACCACCTATTTATGGAGTTTTGATCTATTTGGGGTCGATATATTTCATTTTACATGCACTTGATATAATCACACAGTAATGAATCTGAAAAACCTTTCTAATTTGTAATGAGTTGAGCAAATTGTACTTGGCGAACAAGTGGCCAGATTCAGTTGGAGCAATGCACGACTCAAGGCCCGCAGATGATCCTTGTAGCCGAAATTGACACTTGCTTTACAGGCTTACAGCCCTAGTCCTCATAGCCGCAGATTCCAGCAATCCCAACACCACGCCAAGCCAACATTGATTAATAGTTTGTGCACTCGCGATTTCACGACCCTCCTACAGCAACCAACAGTCACACTTTCCTCACTCATAACTCACTGACCTTTGCACCGCGCGCCAAAGCGAAAACTCGACTCAAACCACCTCCCAACGCACGAAGCCGACACAAACAGTTCCGAGCACTGTGCTAGGCAGTTGCCATAAACATCAAATAAACAACAAACAGATGGTATACTAATGTTTTGAAGTCTAGAGAACTTGGTGTTTAAAGCTAACTTTGTCCCCTAATTTAATCAAATAATCCAATTTCAGAATGAGAGATACATTACCTTCGAAACGTCATACAATGCCCTAGAGTCAAAGGGAAACATTTAATTGAGGTAAGAAGTCAATGCTAAAAATTTAAAGGTGTCAATGAGATTGACATTTATCAAAAAAATCCCTAAGATTAAGCACCATGATGATTTTTAAAATCCTTAAATAAGATTTAGTGTTTATTAATTAAAAGGGTGTGAGAAAGAGAATACTATTAATATGGTAGTTTGAAGCTGGTATAGTGCTGATAACATACAATTAATATACATACATACAACATACTACTCTCTCTTTAGCATGTACATTGACTTGAGTTCAGTGATGGGTTACTAACATTCTGACTATATCAAACATTCGACAGGTGTACAACGTGGCTCCTGGTGGTGACTGGTGAGTATCTAATGGAGGATTTCTTGCATCGATTGACGTCGAACTCCAGACCCCTTAATTCCCAATGCAAGTCGGCTTACCACTTGAAAACGACAAACCTGAATGATTATACAGCAAAAATAAACTGTAGTGGAAGTGTTGAAATTATGTGTGCATAGTGGAGGAATAGCCAACACATCAAGTACTCGAGTGTGTGGAATTATTACACCAAGGAAGTAGTGGGGAGGTATAATAATTTAAATGGGAAAAAACATGTGAGGAGAATTAAATGTAGGAGGGAACTTTGTCCTGACTGCCAAAACCTTACAGTCTCACAGTTACAGTTGCCTCCTCTCTTCCTCAGCTCCTTCCTACTTTATTTATACAACATGATTCCCCAATACTTGTCATCCTCTTAATTTCCTCCATTTTTTTTTATATCTTCTCCGTTCACTTTTCGTGGAAATTTATCTTTGACACGTATCAAGAAATTAGAATTGAGGGTGTAAATGAATAAAATAAAAATGAGATTAATGTTACTGGTATTAAAATTATTTTGTCTAATTGATGTCGTTATGTTATTAATCTCTTCTAAAATACGTTCCAGAAACAAAGTTCTACGCCAACGCGAAACAGACATATGAAGTACTTGTATTTAATTTTACAGTATTTATTAAAGGCTTACATATACTTTATTTATTTTATCATATTACTATGATCAATCAACGCTCCTCCATTTCCTTTCATTTACTCATCTCAACAACTTAACACGATACAATCATTCCTGGTAATGTGATGGTTTCAAATTCCAAGCAACAACAACCGCAGAATGCCTCGTCTTTTCATTCCATTACCTCATACTTTTTCTCTAGGGTAGAATGTGTAGCTTTTATTATTGATTAACTTACTCAAACACTCTCGTATGATTATTGTTTCTTTAGCTTGCTAACTACTTCCCTCGTTTTTTTTGATTTACTTGAACCATTGTAAATTTTAATAGATTTTATTAAGAGAGTAGTGATGATAGTTGAGTTATAGTGTAAGTTCGGGAATATTTAATTGAAGTTCGAGCAATGGTATTTTAGATAGATGCAGATTGAAATTAAGGATAATACTAGTGATCTAAGGTTTTTAAATCAATTTGATAGCATGTATTAATGTTTGATGAGGTGAAATGCTTAAATAGAGATACTACAAGTAATTTGGTATAAGTACAACGAGTAAATAATCTTCCATTCTTAGAGGAAATGGATAGTTCATTTCTTAATTCTAGTGGTTGAGAATAATTAGGGAAAAAAGGGGATTTTTGCAATTTTCTATTAAGTTAGATATTCTCAATCATTAGATGAAGAGGAAATAAGACTCTCCATTTGTTCTAAAGAAATGGAGAGGATTCATACTCGAGTAACAGCATTTATATGACTTATGGTGTATAGTTATAAAAAAGAGGGATGGTAGTATATATCCTGCCCTGTTGGTTGTTATTTGTCGACATAATTCTTCCCCTTTCTAATTCGACCAAGCTTCTTAAGGATTGAAGATGAAACATTGAAATCTCTGGGAGGTACAAAGAAAAAATCAAGCAAATTAATTTAAATGTCTTGCAATAAAAGCGGAAAATTTCAATAAGTTATACAAATATTATTATGGAATTAGGGTTTTACTTTGAAGATGAGGTTAGATAATACTATAAATGAAAATACGAAGTACAATAACATAGTGAACGGTAGTTGTCCATATTGTAATTATTGAACTAAAATCTACTCTCAATTTTTTTATAAAAAATATATCCGAGTACCCGTATATACATTTGATAATTCGTTTAGGTAGAGTATCTTCCGATTCATATAGGTTAAAAATGGATTACACTTGGATATTTTTAGGATCATGAGGAGGTTCAAATTTTTAAGCTAGACTAACCAAAAACATTTAGATCCAAACAATTTAGTAAATTATAAGTGATTGATAAACCTGAACCAAAGAACAAGTATTCGTTTGCCAAATAGATGTCATCCAAATGTTATAGTTATCATCATGAAATTTTTGTCAGTGAAGCAAAAATTGGGAATGTTGTAATGTGTCCATCCTACTAATGGCGTTTTTCTGATCGATCAAGTTACTGGTACCAACACACATAACAATATATCACTCATACGAGCTGAGTCGTATAGTGAAAATTGAATAATCCTCTCCTAAGTCTACCTTTACTAAACATGGATGGTTTCACTGCATCCATGCATGCAATGTCCATACCCACTGCTAATAGCCTATAAGCTTAAGTGAACTAATAATTAACAATCAACCATAACAACTTAAGACCGCTCGGCCCCTCATATTCGATCGAAATTAATTTTCACTTAAAAGAGATAGCAAGATCAAAATTGGGGAGCTAATTCGTGACTTTTTTGTATGGCTGATTTGACTTGACACCTCCTTTAGTAACCAAGTCTTGAGTTTGTTCAACCAAAGTTTCAGTAAGATTTATATGATCCGAGAGTATGTTTACATCGTATCATTGAAAGCTACTCCGTATTATTAAGGGTGACCTGTGGATAGTATGATCGAGTAAGCAACCCGGTGTAGATTTAAGTATTTCGCTTTCCTATCCCTTTCCTTTACCATCATCAAAATCTCAATGTCACGGTTCACCCAACATGCTCAAAAGAGTGGAATTGAAAAGAAGAAGCAACAAAATCAACGCTCAAACAAAATGCCATAACGAGGACAAGAAGAACCAGTTTCAAGCATGAGCCGCTTGGCAAATTAGGGAATGAATTGCTTAGTACATTTTTCATAAAATCGAATTTCCATTTATCTTACTCTTTTTTCCTTTTCGGAGACAAACATAATAATCAATAAAATCACATCATATAGCTAACATTATATTTGTGTTTTTAATCATAATTTAGTAGCGTTTGACAAAAAGAAAAAATTAAAATAGTTTTTAAGAAGAATATAGGTCGCACCATTGAGATGATCCAAAAATTTCATCATGTCATAGTATGTATAGAAGTAAAAGTCTAGAACTATTATATAATAATTATGACCAAAAGGATTTGTAATCACAAACGTTGCAACTTGCAATAATAAAGGAGAACAATTCGTTATCATTTAACCTTGCAGTGTTTAAAGGTCTATTCAATCCAAAATCTTAAGCTTAAGCTGATGGCTAAAGAAAATTTATTTCATGTGTACAACCATGAAAGCATAGCTCATAATGATATATCAATGACAAAGTTGATCACTCTTGTTTTAGTTATACACATATAGAGTGGATGTAGATTACCATATGATGATAGCTAAGTTTACCCTCATTTTCAAATTTTCAATATGTAATTTGATACTAACAATTGAAAAACTCGGAGAAATGTACATAAACACATTGATCAATATAAGGTACATACAGGTTGAATTGAAGTGTTAATTGTATCTTATCTTTTTATTCAAACTCGATTTGTTATGAAACGTCATATTATTATGGTTAAATTATCCACTAGTGTATAAACGCTCACACCTTATACCCAAACTTTCATTAGTAGCTGCAAAAATGACCCAACCCACCAACTCCAACCCGACCCAACCCATTAATAAAGGGTTGGGTCAAGTTTTCATCCCATTAAGGATATTGATCGACCCAACCCGACCCATTAATTAAGGTCAGTTATGAAATTACAACCTATTAACCCACCTAACCAATTATTAAATGGGTTAGGTTACGGTTGGGCTCGACCTATGAACCTAGCTAATTTATAAACCTCTTATTTATTCTACTTAGCTTCTATGGTGGGTTTTAACATTTTTGCTCAATTTACTTGAATGTGTGTCTATTGTCCTCCCTTTTGCTTCTTATTTGTAATACAAACTTGTTTTATAAGCTTTTAATTGTCAGACTTATGGGCTACAGGTTAATTCTAAAAAAAAAAAGTTAATTGTTAATAATGGGTATAAGGGCAAAATCCAGGTTACCCATAATTTCCTGCAGTTGGGTTGGTGAAAATCTCAACCCATTTAACCTTTAACAGGTTGGGTTCGGTTAAGTGTATACCCAATAATATTAAGGTGACCTAACCAAACCCAAAGTCACCCCATTTTACAGCTCTACTCCATTATTGAGAATTTACGTATGAAAGTCGATAAAGCAAGTTCAACTCACTAAAACGAAGCCCAATAACTCTTTAAAGTTTAAACCCCTCTTAATCCATTCGTATTTTTTGAAATTGGGTTAAACAATAAGAGATTATTATCAAGCTCGTTAATTCAAACCCCTCGACTAAAAGAAGTCTACACCTTAATATCTGCAAGACTGCAATAACAAAAAATAAAACTACCTTTGTTGATAATATAGATTTGTGAAGTTACATAAAAAAAAAGGCCATAAAGAACTGAGAGTGAAAAATGGAAAGAAGACAAAAAAATGAAAATAGCATAGGAGGAATATTCAGAACTTAACCGCAATAAGTATAGTCATGCCAAAGGTAGTTCAAAACTAACACCCCCTTGATTTACATCTCTTTCGTGATTCCTCAACACAATTTATTTAACATAGCAAAATAATTCCAATTTTTGGAATTGAAAATGATGTTTGTCCCTTTAATTTGTTCCCCTATGATCAAAATCCGTCAATTTGTATAATACAACTAGTGGTACCTAACTTTATATACAGAGTACAACTTTACGAACTCATTCTTTGTTCATTTGCAATAATTTGTTCGGAATCTCTAATAAATGAGTGTAATTGTACATATCACATGCTTGAAAAACAAATTCCATTTGCCACATTTGAGTAGAGATATAATTTAGAGTAATTAGGATTTAGGAGAGGTTATATAGATAATATCTCATGTTAAATCTTGAATGTAAAAAAAAATTATTTTTGTAATGTTACTCACATGCATTTTCCCATTGTTCTCATTTTCAAAATAAATGTTTACATGAAGTTAGGAAAAAAATAATAAAAAAATAACTTTGATCAAAACAACAAACTACTCGTCTACTCCATATAATACTTGCAACAAAAAAAAAAAAAAAAAAAAACCCTCAAAACCCTAATTTGTTTTGTATGAACGTTTATCTTCCTCAGTCAAAGATTTGTAAGTTAAATAAGGGAAACAAGTATGAATTAACAACTAAAATCAAGCTCCTCAACAAAAAATAATTCAGATTCTAATTTATTACAAGAAAAAGGCTAATTGATTTCTTGTCAAATATATTTATTGTTATGGTATGTAAAATGTTAGTTTTTGATGCCAAAAAAATGTTAGTGGTGATGGTATATACATTAGAAATAGCTCATAGCTCTAAATGGAGAAAGAATCTGCTGAATTTTCCTGATTAATTTTTTTGAATTAGATTGCAACATAAATTAAACCTTCATTTTCTTATAAATAGTTGAATTAATTAAGGAGACACTTTCAATTAAATGACTAAATAATAAAGAGATTACCCAAATTCACACCCACCAARATAAAAGGAAAAAAGATCAATACATTTACATTGTGTAAGATTKAAGATTCCCCTCAAAAAATCCAAAAAATAAATAAAATTGTAAGATAAWTTTTTWWAAAAAATGTAAATAATACTATTGATAAGTGATAACATAGAATGACGTTGTTTTCATTCACATAAAGAAACGTTTCATTGTTTTAGTCATACATATCTTCAAGAAAAAAAGGTTTCTTCATAACTCATGACCAAATTTTTAGTATACTATAGTATTAATCATAAAACAAAAGCAACAAAATGCGATAAAATTGAATTAAAAAAGATAAAAATAAAATCAAGAAGAATAGAGAAGAAGTACCATTCGCAAATCTCATCTTTTCATTTGATCATATGAGACAAGAGTGAAATTTATCACAAAACAATAATACATTAAAAAATGTACCTCTCGTGACTCATTCGCACACAAAAAATAAAATATTACGATCTTTTGATCTTCAATTCTTGTGTACGTAACATGAAAGAGGCACTAAGATATTGGCACGGCTCAATCAAAAGACAAAAAATTAAACATAAAGAAGATTCATTTTTTTTTATAATCAATAATCTCTTGAGTGAACCGGGCCAACATCACAATGACCCTTCCAAAATGTATGATATGAAAACTAATCAAGGTTTTTTTTTTAATTTTATTTTTTTTTTTGTGAAAATTGAAGAAAGAAGAGAGAAAAAATGAGATGAAAAATGTGAGAAGAAAAGGAATGTTTGGATGAAATTTAAGGAGGAAAAAGAGAGTAGGGGAGGCTGAGAATGCATTAAACAACCTCCTCTACCAAAACCCTTTGATTGACCATTGCATTTATTTCTCACGACCCCCATCTTATTATTTTCTTCTATTTATTTTTCCTTTTTAAAATAATTTATTTTTCCTTTTTAAAAATTATTATAATTTTTTTGATTTTTTTTGTTCAAAGTTGAAAATTATTACTCCGGAATTATTAATTAATAATAATAATAAATAATAATAATCCGAAAATTTTCGATGGATTCACCAAATTAATCTAGGAAGGCAATTCATTGGTAATTTCGTAGTATATAAGGTTGAAAATAATATCACGTGATATTCGATCTTAACTGTAAATTACAAGATGTCACTGAATTGTCTTCTCAAATCATCAATCTAATAGATTAGTCAGACATGTCTCTAATAATCCGATCCTTATTAACGAATACTAAAGCATTTGCTCGAGATTGATTTAAAATGAAAATCAAAAATTGATTTTATGAGATCTAATTAATACTCCGATTTAAAATCAAGCATTTGCTCGAGATTACCCGGTCATGATGATAAATTGATAATAATTAATAAAGGAGTCATTGCATTGTAAGTTTGTAACAACAAAGCACACATTAATCACATTTTTGTCAAACGTTAAATGAACATGCATGCATGAAACATTCAACCTATGTACTTTGGTGTGTCTTCTGACTTGCTTTTTTGCAGTTTTAATGGAAGTTGTTACAATCTTTCCATTTAAGATTTAATAATAGATTGGAAATGAATATATGAATATATTGCTTTATGCTTTATAATAATGTTCCTTTTATCAACGTTCGTATAATAATGTATGCCTACAATTCCGAGGGTTTATGTCTTCCTTGGGAGTGAATTGTGCTCTTTCGCAATGCAAAATTGCAAGTACAACTACCTACTCATCAAGTCTTGCAAACAAATAAAGGTTTTATTTCCGACAATCTTTTTATACAGTAATTATATCTGATATTTTTAAAACTTTATTATTTTTTTATATTTTTTTATGCAATAATTATAATATGTAGTGCGGAAATCATTTACCTCAATTTAACCCTCCTTCAAATTTGATTCACATTAGTAATTTAATTTGTTCCATTAGTTTTATTGCTACACACTTTCTCACTCATAGATATTTTGGTGCGTGTAAAAATGCATGTAGTCTCAGAAACTCATGCCAAAACAAGCATATTGTGTTCGCCTTTGAATATAGTTGAAATTTATGACAGTGTGTGTTGTCATGTGAATCTCAAATAAAATTATATTAGTAATGATTATTATAAAAAAAAACACCAAAACGAAAGATTGTGCAAGCATAATTAAGGAAATGTCAAAGATCCATGAAAGTAATGATACTTTGAGGAACGACCCAAGCATACAAACTCGGAGTGATTACCGTATCTCATTTTGCTAAGCATACTCTGATGATTACCAAGTGCTAACATGCGAAATAGAAAATAACTCTAAGGCCTGTTGTTCTCGCAACTTATTTCAAGAAATTTGCAGTAAAAATAAGTTACATTTCAATAGTAATATGTCAATTCAGTAAAAATAAGTTCATTTCAATAGTTATAAGTTCATTTCAGTTTCAGTAAAAATAAGTCAGTTCAACAAATTTCAATTGACGAGAACATGACCTAAATTACAACTATGTAAACGTATCATAATATGTACTCATACATTAATATTTACTCATATTATATCATATTATAACATGGCCTAAATTTTCGTTTAATTTCTTTTTTTTTCTTCATACATTAATATGTTACTCATAATATCATAAATTTATTTTTATTTTTAAGATACCAAATTGTCAATGTTTTTCCAAACAAATTTTGACAACCGAAGTTATAAAAAATTAGTTATAAAAAAATAATTAAAAGTTAAAAAATTCCCAAGTGTAATTAATTAATGAAAAGAAGAGAAGTGTAAGTGTAACTAATTATTAAAAAAACTAAACTTTATCAAATTTAATTAAAATAAAATATAGAGTAGTTGATTTTTTTGGTAAAAAGTTGAAATGGTAAACTATGAAATAATAAATTTTCTTTTCGTCCAATCTACTTTTGAAAATTCAATATCCTTTGAAAAAATTCAACATCGAACGATTTTTCCCTACAAAAAATATGAGAATAATTATAAGTTTGTTATATATAGCTACGAATGAAACACAATAAAGGTTTATTTTGTGCCGAAGAGGGGAAAGCCTCGAACAAAAAAAGAAAAATTAAACTAACGCGGTGTCATTGTAACAACCAATCTTATCTTTTCGAAATAGAGGAGTAATATCAATAAAATTAAAGGCTCTCATGAAATCAATACGACTTGCTCGATTATGAAAGTTAAATACAGTACAATGAGGTAAAAATGAGGCATAAACATGTGACATATATTGACATTAGAAGAATTTGATATTGAATGAAATTTAACATTGGAAGAATAACAGCAAACTATTGAATGGGCAAATTCAATTTTGATGAATTGAAACAATTGTGATCTATATATATACAAATCATTTATCTTTATTTCTCAGATAAGATTTTTTTTACGTTATAAGATTTTTTTCATATTAGATAATATAATTTTTTTTTTCCTTTTTCGAAAAAAAATTATACTTTTAATTTTTTAATCATATCTTTAAGGGCAAAAAAGTCCACACAAAAATTGACGACCAAATTTGTGTGTTTGTTTATTTTCTTTAGGCAATTAGTTTGTGGCTCGCTATATAGAGAATAGGTCATGGATGCATCTAGAAATGCAATAATGTTTTCGTTTGGAACAATACAAATTAATTAAACTAGGGTTCATGTAGATATCACATAAGTACGGTCTTTGTAATCCGACTTCTTTAATTATTTAATACTGTATTGATTTTCCTAGCTTTCCCTTAAATAAATTGCGAGAAGTTTTGTTTAATATGCAAGGTATAGATTTACGATAACTAGTAAATCGGAAGATTGCAAGTTCCCAAAGAACTAACCCTAGCAATTCGAAAGAGAAAGAGAGAGAGAAGAAGATGGCATTTACATTCAGAATTCACAAATGAGAAGCTGGGCACAGTGTCTGACAACAAAGGTAGGGAGACAGGAAGCTCACAATTCATTAATTGACAAGTATGCCCATTTCTCCTCATGAGGCAATTCAAGAAAGAAAATTGGAATCAATCGTCCCATTTCATTATTACAAGCTCAACCATTGTGGGGCAAAAAAAGTTRCAGTTCGCACAAATTAAATCCTYTAACTTTGTTGAGTTACAAGATATGTAACTTGTCATTGTGGATGCTCCGACACTTATTTCTCCTTTTTAACTGTCTTTCCTTTCCCTCCTGGAAAACGAGAGGGAAGAAGTGTATTGCATGTAGTCTACAGTACTATGTTCGTTCTGTATTATTTATTGCATCTGTGTAACAAGGAATCTCGTCATCTATAATATTGTACTACTTCCTCATCACTTCATCATAACCATTTCTTCATTTCATTTTATTTTTATTTCCGACGATTTAAAAAAATTAATATTGTACGATATTTACTCTYTTGTTGAGAGTATAACCTGCGCCCACATTGAAATATTRAAGAGAGRAAGGGTATAATATTTCATATATTAGTTTGATCGGAAATTTAAATTCAAAGTATAAACTATCAATAACTTAATTTAGAGGTGTTGACTTTGAGTTCTAGGGTTTGCATAATCTCTTAAATACTATATATAGTCCATTAGCTTGAATTGTTTCGAAACCAAATTAGTTGAAGTGTATGCCTCGGCCAAGAGTGTAAATAAAACCAGAGAAGGACTCTATTTCTTTGGATTTAATTTTACGTAATAAACTATCATTATTCATTCATGTCTTTCTAAATTAAGATATATTTTTTATTTAGTTCTGTTCGACCAAATCAAACAAAAGACGTGTTGTAGCCGCCCTATAGGGGTTGGTTGGCTGTTTTTCCCTTTAGTCACACTTAATCACACAACCTCAAAGTTACACAATCAAAACAAAAAAGCTATTGTAGAGTTTCTCTAACTTAATTAAGAGGTGTTGACTTTAAGTCTTTGAGTGCTATAGCTAGGGTTTGCATGCATAACTCTTTAATTAAGTACGTACTAGCTAGCTATAATCCGGCTTGGGACTGAATTGTCAAATGTATCCTAGGCCGGGTACACAACGTAAATAAAAACACATAATCCTATTACGAAGTACTTAATTCATCTCCGTCCTTTTCTAAATAGGAAATTATTTTAAATTTAGTTCTAACTCGACTCAATTCAAATCAAAAGAGGCGTTGTAGCCAGTAGCACTAGAGGGGGATTATTGGTTGGCTGTTTGCACCTTCAATTAAACTTATTACTTTACGCCTTAAGTTACACAATCAACACACAGAAGGTTGTTTGTGTGTTGCTCTAACTCATCAATAAGAGGTGTGGACTTTCAGTCTTTGACTGCGGCTAGGTTGCATAAAGCATTATCTCTTGAGTACTAGCTAAATCCGGCTCGAAACTGAATTAGTCACGGTGTATCCTAGGTCAAGTGGCTAGCGTAAATAAAACTACAATCCTATCATTTTTTATTTATTTCACATAATCTACATATGGTCCATTCATCTTTTTATTTAGATTAGAAAGTTATTTAATTCAATTTATTCGACTCAATTCAACACCAAAATAAAGAGACTTTGTAGCCAGTATCTTTATTAGGTGGTTGGTTGCTGGTTACGCGTTACCCTTTTGGTTACACTCCACCTATACAACCTTAAGTTACACAATCAACACACACATTGTATTTTTTTAGATTGCCCACCTCTCCCAACCTTAATATTATTCTTCCATTTCGAATTACTCACTACATTTTTTATTAATTAAAAGACGATGTTTCAATTTACTGCTACAATTACTTTTTCGATAAAAACACTATCTATATCTCTCTACAACTCACAAAGTCCCTTTAATTCCACTTCAGTTAACAGTTATTTCAGTTCAACTAATTTCAGTTTTTTTAAACTGTAAGTTTCACTTTTATTTTTCTCTATTTCTTTCTTCCCTAAAATTTGCCTAGCAAACCCCTTAGTGTAACGACTAAATCGAACGGATGAAGTAATTAAATAAGTGCGAAATTATATTACACTCTTTCTTCATCAGTAATCAGTATATAATGGTACTTCTTCCTTGTTGTGTAGCATTTATGTCATATGGGCTGACCATGTTCCCTTCTGCGGGAAAAGGAAAGCAAAGCAAAATGAAACTTGTGTATTTATTTCACCTGAATTTTTTTTAATTTTATGTTTTTTCAAAAAAATGTCATACTTCATCTATTTCATTTTTCTCGCAATTTTTGTTTTAGCACGTATTTTAATGAAGAGATTTAAGTCTGTAAACGATAAATTAGGTACATAAGTTTAAAACTGACATGGTTCGGCATTAGCACGTATCTCATTCTAGTTGTGTTGAAATTATTTTACCTAATTTGTTCGGCAATGCATACAAAATGAAAGTGACGGGTAAAAAGAAACGGAGGAAGTATGATACTTGACTTTGGAGTGAGGCTATTATAGTTATTGAATAGAAGCATACACAAACATAATGGTGTCAGCATGTCTCAGGTCATATACATATTGTCATTGTAAGAAGATGGTATGGTAGTAACTTAGTAACTTGGTAACTATGCAAGAGTACAGTTTTTTTTCCTTCATATTTGATGAGTAATATATTATTCTTGAACCTTAACCATCAGCTTAACTTTTGGTCGAGATGGCCTGGTTAATATGGTATTAAAGCCAGCGTGACACAGAGGTCACGGGTTCGAATCTCACCTGACTCTCTCTTCTTTCTAAGTGGAATTAATTCGCGCCAAATATGGGTAAACTTGTGTCTGGTCCACATTTCAAACCCAAATGGCCTTTCATGTGAGAGGAGTGATAGAGTAATATAACATATTCTTGGCCTAAACCATCAACTTAATCTTTGATTGAGATGGTCCTTTAACATATTTCTCCTCAAAAATATTATGTCATGCATAAGTTTTTCTTGTAGCATTAGTATATGTTGTGTTTTGTACGGCCTGCTGCGCTGTGCAGTAGAGCATGTGAGGCATGATTTGTCCTCCTTTACGGCTCTAGCCCAATCGAGTAATCACGCCGTAACAGTTGCGATGGTGCCCATGGCCGTGGGGTACGTAAGGTGTTAGGTTACGAGAAGGGGTGGTGGTCTCATATACCGTCTTGCATATAAATCTAGCTAGCCGGAAAAGAGTTTTGAACGATAAAGATTATTAATCCACACTTGTTAGTTTGTTATGACACGAGTAACGACTTCTAACTAACAGGTTAATATATTTGCAGTTTAGGGTAACGGAAGCTTGTAAATTGTCGAGTGTGTGAGAAATACTACTGTAAAATTAATTTTTGATTGAAACGGTCAACTAACGTGTATTTCACATCATCAATGTCTAGACATACATGCTAAGGTACAAAGTTATCATACTCCGTACAACATACAAAGTGTACACAAAGGACCGTTGAAGTAATTAGCCACGTTTATTTCACATTAGCGTGAGGAAGTGGATTAATTAGTTATTGAAACATATGATAGATCCTCATTCATAAATAGTTTTAGTTGTATATAGAAAAAATTATACAAACTAGATATTAATATCTACACATTACAATGAACGAACAAGATCTCATATGACTATAATCTTCCTTACATATAAGTCACGAATTTGATTAAAAAAAAAGCATTCGTAAAGGTGCAATGCAAAGAAGTAAAAGTATTAGTGAATGAAGGAAGAATATTGTTTTGAGGCAAATTTGCAAGTATTCTCTCATTAATACCAACATAATTTTTTTAAAAAAAGATTATAATTGCTGATCATCGTTAATGTACATCAAATTGCAAACTATGGTTTTACGGATTCAGATCCAGTAAAATTTATGAAACTTTGCTAGGAAGAGTTCTAGCCATTGATTAAGAAATTCATTGGCTTGTTTTTTTTTCGAAATCCCCACAAATTTGATCCCTTAATTTAAAATATATGACTAAGATTGAACTCTACCGGATCAAAACCCGGTTTTTACGAAGCTGGATAAAGAAACAATAGGTCTATTATAGTCCTGAGACCATGTGGTCCTGGACAAATGTTCTTTCGAAACTAGAAATGTTCATTTCCGAAATATATGTTCATTTCGAAAATACAAGTGTTCATTTTCATATATGAACATTTACATTTGAAAATGAACATTTTACATGTTGAGATGAACATTTCTATTATGAAAGGACCATGGTCCTGGGACCATAATAGAATTTGCGATAAAGAAATAGTTGCATTCTTAAGATGGGCCTTTAAGATGACATTGTTGGGCCAAATTATGTATTTTAAGTTGGCCTATTTATAACACTTGCTGGGCAAATTCTTAATACGAAATTACGATAACGAATATGTTTCTCTCATTGTGTAGACTTTAATGGAGTTTGCACATTGCACCCCATCAATGAACAAAATTATGCTATGCTTAGGGATTTTTAACAATCAAAACTTTAATAATAATCGTACTCAAATCCTCTATTATTATAACGTACATGATCGAGTTAACTTAGATTATTTAGGATCGTTTAATTGAACCCTTAAAATTAACGATCATGGATGTAATGAGGAGCGAGAGCATATCTATTTTGTTTTAAAAACATTCTAATTAGGACTTTCAATTCATTTTAAAAAGTTTTCACTATTGATATAACAATGTCATGATTCTAATTAAACATAGCGGATCAAGTATCGAATTAGGAAAACTTTTGGCTAGAAAATCTATTTCAGAGTCATATAACTATGAATCGAGCTTATGTGTGGTCTATATTCTCTTGTGTGAATTGTGTTTGCCCACTAAGATTTGTCATTTTAAGATAACTATGAATCGAACGATCTCTTAAAACAGGGAGGGTATAAAACCATGGGACATTGAGATGTGCTTTGAATAAATAAAAACACTAAGTTGGTGAGAAGTTGTATTTCTTGCTTGGCTTAGAGTAAGAATTAAAATCAATGATTTCCACGACCAATGCCGTAGAAGTAAATTTGGTGTCATATTCATCATCAAGTCGTTATTTATACGAGTATGAAGCCAACAAAAAACACATTATTAATTAAAATATCAAATATTCATATGGTTTAGAACTTTGGATTGTGGTCCAAAAAAACAACCAATTATGATTTGACAAAAGTTCATATGATAACGGCTCTTCCAACAAAAAATTGATCAAATCACAACATACATGATTACAATGAGAAAAGTCCAATAACAAAACTCAGATATTTTTACACAATTGATGTTATTTTGTTTATTACTGAGTGATTGAGACCGCACTTGGTAGTCAGGGAAGACCGTGCATCCTCCGAGCTCGCAACAACAATTTGAAAGGAAGGAGATGGAACCTAACACGTACTTAAAATTCAACGTTGAAACTGGATTAACCTAAAAAACCAATGGTAAAAAAACTAATTTTTTGGGTAAATAGATATTTTATTTTGACAACAACTAATGAACTAAACCCGCTATTTGATTGCATCATACAGCCATACAAGTTGTGAACCTGTGATTGTGAGACTTGAAGGGGATATACTCCGTACCATAATATTCTGTTGTTTTATTACTCTTTGATTTGTGATTTAATGACAACTCCTAAAGCTCAAATTATTATTTAGGGTCAGGGATTCTACAATTAACCTAATGAAACCAATTAATAGTTAAATTATAATAATAGAGGTTATTATAAGAAATACAACTATTGAGCTAGATGAGATCGACTTAATTGGTCAAAGCTCGAGTCGAGTTATTTCGGTTTGAGCTCCACTCGTGACTCTAACGAGTCGAGTTGACAACTCACGCAATATTCATCATCGAAGTTTGTGACTAAGCTGCTTCATTAATTATTATGTTAAAATAATATTTAATAATAATCTTAGAATAAAAAATCGAAAACTTTGAAAAATTATTACCCGAATACGAGACTTATTAACTTAGTTTATGCTCTTTATGGTACAATTATTTATACTATATTCAATAAGATTAATTAATGTATTAAATTAAGCTGTCAAAAATTACTGAAGTGTAAAAGTTGGTGACAAAATAAATAAAGCCAAAAATTATGTTATATAAATTATGCTTTTGTTAATGCATGCTACGACAAAATCTTTGTTAAAACACTAATATAGTACTGAAAGTATATAAGGGAATAATTGTAACACATTAAGTCTCCGAAGTCGAACTGAGTTTGAATTAATCTCAAGTTGGAGCACAAAAAATTGAGCTCGAGTTTTTCACTACCAAGTTCGAGTCAAGGTAAGTGATACTTGAGCTCGACTCGTTTCATAAATCCCTAATAGCTAATACATGCATTGTTTCTCATCGTAAAATTTAAACTGGAGAAAAATTATAGAAAGACAAATGCTACTCTCAAGTATCTCTACCCAAATTAACCCTAATATTTATTCACCATTGTAGAGCTTTCTTGTATCAAGGTCTCAACATCAAGGTATAGTGATTCTCCGTACAATTTGGATAAGGCTAACGCATACAAAATATCAGTGTATGTGATCTCTTACACACAAGATATATCGTACGGTATATGTCTTTTATTGGATAATTATTTTAACTGTAATTTTTCATATATATATATGACTCGTCAATACTCTTTTTGTCAATTAATACATTATAGCATATGGAGACCACATACACCACACCTTATGTTATCATCGGTCGTAATTTTTTTTAATACTCCGTTCCACGGCTCCACATAAGTGAGTGGCGGGAATTCTGGTGGCGCTATTTTAAAAATGAAGGGCTTGCCACGTGTGTTGTGAAGCCAAGCACGTTGTAGAAACAGCAACTCACCGTCAAGTGGGACCCACCTTCAAACAGGACAACAACCAAAAAAACAAATAACATCACCAAATTTCTACTTACCATTTTCTCTCTAATCACCCGTTTTAAAAAATAGTTCTTCCTTTGATCTTTCGTCTTGTTTTTGTCAAATTACATGTCCGATGACAATGTTGAATCGTACGTGTTATTCCAACCACATAAATGAGCATATAAAAGTACAAAGTTTATGGTAGCAAAATGAAATTCCTTATTCGTTTTCGAAAGGAAGATCGAAAACGAAATTGACTGCAAACTAAATATCAATTTAGATCGAGGTGCATGATAAAAATCTACCAATTTGGTCGGGTGTAAGTGAGCATCATCGATATCACACGACAATACTATAGAAGCAAAAACTCCAACAATAATTAATCTGTATCAAAATAATGATGAACTTTTATCATCCAATTCCAATTTACAAGTATCCTAAATTAAAGTTATATATTGTTCACATTATATATGGATAGAGTCGACAACTAATGCACATATCGTATAATAAAGTCATTTGATAGTTTTTGACAAGATTTCATATATTACGTGCGTGATACAAATGTTACGAGTTTAAATTTCATCCACCCCTCAATTTTCTAAGGCAGAATACTAACCATGCATTACGTATGATAGAGGATGATTATTATATACATCCACATTTTAATTCAAGGGATTACATTTATCATGTGAAGGGGTGGACAAAGTACCGTTAGTCGGATATACAAAAGGGCTTGAAATACCCACAGTCCCATACCATGATGTGGTAGGAGATAGAGCACACTGCACACACCAATACTAACAAGTAAGAACTCATACAATCATTAATCTATTGTCAAATAACGAATTATTGTCCAAATTAATTCCAAAGTATTACAAAGTCAAGAAACAACATAATGTATCTTGTACGTCTGTTATGAAGTGCTTGTGATGAATTGTATGTGTGTGTGAATGTTGATAGGATGTGTGGTGCTGGCTAGCGTCACACAAATTCCACAACCCAATGCTACAAAACACTGACCACTTATTATTTTTACGCGTATCAAAAATGATTTGAGTAGTGCTAAAATCACGACTATATGTCGAACGTCGTCGTCAAGTTGCTTTTGGCAACTCAAGCTCAAGTGTGAACACACTGTGAGATGATAAAAAGGAGGCATATTGATTGAGGAGTTACAGTTGTATTCTTTTATTTATTTTTTGAAGAGACAACGTTTTACAGGTTCAACAAAGATAAGTCATCAATTTGTACTGTTTTAGCTATACCTGTTGTAAGTACTAGGGAGGTATTTAAGAAAGTCAACTGCAATTGAAGTCAGGTCCATTGACAAATTATCAATCCGTGTAAAAAAAGGTCGTTCACATTAATAACTCGGGTGTAATTCTCAGACCATTTGTTCTTTTATTAGAACTTATTTATATAATTCGAATCAACAACTATGAATAAAAGTTGAAGAGAAAGGAAGCTATAAATATAAATGTTTTTGTGCGCCAAAACAAAGATTGTATGAACACGATGCATGATGTATCAAATTTAAGTGCTGTTATACGTAATTAATGGAAAATTTCGTCATTATTTTGCATTTTTAGATCCAAACAGGGTGCGATGGTTTGTATTTAGGGGTGAATAATGATCTCTTCCTTGTTGATCAACATCCTACGGTCCTACATCAACATTTTGAGAAATTTAAAACCTTTTTGCATTTATGGATATATTAAATAATACTTTTTTTGGTCTTCTTAAACAATTAATTAAAGCCCTATTGTCAATTCTATTAATTAATCATCTAAAATTAATGTTTTTTCATAAATCATAACACTAACTATCTCCATTCATATTCGTATCATACTTATGTTAGTGTCCGTCTCACAATAATTGTTATACTCTCCCCAATTTTATAAATTCTAAGAAAATATTCCCTGTATTATGTAAGGGTTAGTTCCATGAACAAATTGCCCACCATGTGTAAAGAAGTGCGTTATTGAAACACATGTGTACATCTCGAACTCATTTCGTTCTTTTTGTTTGAATTTATTTATACAATCCGAACACCAAGAAATGAATATAAGTTGAAAAAAGCATGATTGTTTGGATAGGCTAAACACAGTCATTATGGTACTCGAATGCATGCGATCAAATTCAAGTGTTTTTATATGCAAATTAATGGAGAGTTTAGGTATTATTTCAAATTTTCAAGTCTAAAACAGAGCGCGTTATGTATTAGAGGCGATAAATATAATCTTTTTCTTCAATCCTCTTATTGGTCGACATCCTACTGCAGCAGTTTCGAAAAATTTAAACACTCTATTTGCCTTGCTTTATGGATTAAGATTTATATCAGTAGCGTACTTTCTCTTTCGTTCTAACATAATTTAAAGACCATATTGTCCATTCTACTTATAATTAATCATCTTAATTAAACTTATTCTTTTTCATAATAAAACTTTAACTACTCCATTTCATATTATGTCACACTTATGTTTTTGTCTGTTCTCAATATGTCCATACTCTCGACTCCACTTCTCTTTTTTTTTAAATTTTTAAAAAAGGTTACTGCATAATACAACCCTTAGAAACTGTATAAAGCATTAAATATGCTTCCAAAATTAAGTATTTTTACAAATCAGAAAAACTTACAACAAAAATCAAGTAATTAATGTTAAATTTCTAACTTTCTAATTTATTGCCCCTTATATGCAGCCATATCCTCCTAGGACTGTATTTAGTTTTTTCCTTTAATTAATGTATAGTCTAAATAAATTATGCCTTGACAAAAGTAGGCATTCTCTAAAAAGTTTAACTCGAATAAACACACAATTTTAAATTTCCAATCTTTCATATATAACCTTTAAAAGTTGAGTAAGTTTCGTATCCTTTTTAATTGTTATTTTCTTGTTATTAATAGATGATTTGAATATTTGTGCTGTGTTCGTTACTTGATTTTTCTTCAAAAATAGGATCAATCATTAAAGTGATAATTGATAAACGAATGTAGAAAACAGTATTTAATTTTAAAAGAAAAACAGACCAAGGAGTGAATTGAAATGGAGTCTAACATGGATGTAGCGTGCAAGGAGATGGTCACTTGCTTGTATGCACGCATTATTTCTAAACCAAGGTTATGAATGCCCATACATGCCAAGAACAACCAGTAGAGATAAGCGTCTATCTTAATTATTAGAACGTTCGAGTTCGACCCTGTAACTGCAAAAGTTTGTTTGAGAACTTTCCTTTAATCGAGGCTAACCCGACTTCCAAATTCAATTAGTCGAATTTAATTAAATGGGATTATCGGGAATTCGGCTTGAGTAACCATAAATATACTACTGCAAAAAAAGGATAATAGAAAAATGTACACTGGGAGAATCCTCCTAATAAATTGGAGGATTAAACCTGACTCATCGAGATATATCAGGTCTAATGATTTCAGAGTCCGGATGAGTAACTATAACTAGATGACTATGCAACAAAAGGATAATCATAATAATAATGATGCAAAAGTCTACATTGAGGAGAATTCCTCCTCATATTATCGGGCTTAATTCTAACTCGAATGAGATTAATCATCGAATTTAAATGGATTTCAGAACTCGATGAGTATGTTTTTAAAAATTAAAATATAAATAATAACGATAAGATGACACAACATAACAAATTAACAACTAACGTTGCAACATATACTTGTAGAGTAAAGGTCAATAGTTGCATTGTGCTAAATAATTCATGTTGGCTTACGTACGTGAATTAGTATACAAAATTACAGATACAGCAACAGCTCCATGCAATTTCGATATGGTCTTGCCAGTTGAGTGTTTAATTTGCCCTACATTTGTGCCATAATTATTATTTAATTAATAAATTTATTATAATCCATTGCTACATAATGCTAATGATGGGCAAGGACGTATATGTAAGGTAGGCCCTTGCCGATTTATTATTGACATGTATTTCCTAAAGTTTTCATCTCGATTTCAGGAGATTGTGGAATTGTTGATCTTATCTTTGTCCTTGTGACTCTCCTAATTTAACGCCAAAAAAAAAGAAGCTAGGCAAATAGTTATAGAAGTCGATTCGATTAAAGTTTTCGTTCTTTTCGATTTTTCTTTTTATATTTTCCTTACATAAAGTGTATAACTATAACATTATCATTCAAGTGATACCGTGATAGATTTTTCGTCGACTAAATATGATTTTTTTTTTATAAAAAAAAGGTCGTATTATCGATTTTCTCCAATAAAGGTACAAAGAACAATTTAACAAGAGTATACTCTTTTCCTTATTTTAGAAAACTTTGCTCTGATCTTAACACGCATACAACCATACAAGTAATTTTTTTCAACTTTTTTTTTTTTAAAAAAAAAACATTATCCTTTACAAATAAATGATTTTTTAGGTAATAGGCTTAGGTTAAGTACCTTTTGTCTCTTTTGATTATGTAATGGTTTGATACTTTGATCCAGCTAATATATTACCGCACTTAACCATGTTTGTGAGTTTTTTCTACAAAAAGAGCAAACTTTTACTTGGTATATACCATCTTTATAGAGCGAAGCACCTAGCAAAAGCGAGAGCATATTAGCATGTACTCGTATGTAAGGTCCACTACTTATTAGATCATTTTCCACCTCTTACAACAAACATGTCTTTTTTCCGTCACAAGGAGTTCTCACCGCATTTGAGTAGTAAAGTAATTTTTTTTACTGATATCTGCATGGTACCTCAATGGACAGTGTTCAATCCCTTTCAGCTGAGGTTTTTCCATGTCCAAAACTCATTCTCGATATATACTTTAATCGAGAAGCGAGAGACTACTGTTCACCATTCACGTCAACTCGAGTTGATACAAAAAGCAAGCATGCTAAATTTTAATAATTAATTGGAATGTAGTACACTAGTACATACTAGTCCTTTAGTGGCTTCATTATAAGAGACTAGAAATTTCCTACTAGTTACTCCTTTGCGCAAACACACAATTATGCATTTGGATCATCCACCTCAAGATTCGAAGGAGATTAAGGCCGACATGTTTGGTTTTATTCTGAATTTGCAAAATCCAAACAAATTCAATTCAATCAATAATGGGATTGTGTATTTGTGGTCCATGCATACATGCATTGTGTAAAATTGCTAAATTCCTAAAGCTATATTCTGTGTTTGTTTGGTTGTTTGGACTCAAATAGATCGAAATGCATCTCGGGATGAATTGGAATATAATGTTACCTTAATGTATTCGTTCGTTGCGTGTTGATTTTAAATTAAAGAATTTCTTTAAATCAGATCCAAAGGCTTTAATTTATACCATCTTTATAGAGCGAAATTCGATCCAAAATACATACGCCTTGTTGCATCCCTGCTATTCAGAGTTACCTAGAGGGGATGCAACAAGGCGTATGTATTTTTGTGAATGTTGTGAAATCTAATCGTTTGATTAAGGAGATAGGTTGCTTTGATTGAGGCACACATTAGGGTTTGATAGTCAAAATTTTGGCAAGAAGAATAGGGTCTAAATGGATAAGCGTGTGTATGCCAAGAGTATAGTGGAAGCCTCGTTGTTGTTGTTGTTGTTGTTGCGAGGTGAAAGTCAATAGTACATTAAGTATGCAAGCTAGTGTTGAGAGGCCATTTATTCTGGTAAGTAATGCTTATGCTATATAGCCTTTCTTTTCAACTTATTTTAATTTCAACATTTATCAAATAAGATAAGTTTAGATAATATCAATAAGTATGTTTATTACTTTTTCCTCTTACAAAATAATTAGAGGTGATCGTCATCAGCCCGATTCGGTCCGGGTCAGCCCGTATGAAAAGTGAGAATTTGTGCAACTATTTTTTAGTTCAAAAACCCGACCCGGTCAAAAAAATCCCGTTTTGGTCCGCAAAAGCCGCTCTTTTTGGACGGGCTTTTTATATACAAGCTCGGCTCGGTCATTTGATCACCTCTAAAAATAAGTATCAATAAGTTTAGATAAATACAAATAAGTTGAAAAAAAAACGCCCTTAATCAACCCCCACAACTCATACAGGGCGAAGTTAAAACTTCGTTGCCAACTCCTTGCTAAATCGGATTTTTATAGACACTCTAATTTAAAGTACGAGGTCAGATAATTTATTTTACTTTTAACAAGGATACTCCAAATTTCTTATTGGACAATAATTTGCAATTCACCATATTCACATTCACATTCACATTCACATTCACATTCACATTAACATTCATCGCAATTGATCATTGTTTACCTAATCTTATTTGAACTAAGTGATAAGATCCAAAATTAAAATATGATAAATTGAATCATGATTATTAATAATGATATAAATAAATCCCAAAACGTCCAAACCTAAAAGAACATACTCTAGCACATTCTAAATTAAACTTCACCAATCTCCCAAAACAACAACTCATAATACCATGTCTTTCTCACTTAGTTAATCCTTTACTTAAACGTTAATGCCACCCCTTTGCCAAATTAACACACACCATTCATTATTCATTGTTTTTGTGTCACATAAAACATTAATTATTCATTATTTAGTTAGAGTACTAGCAAATCCCGCAAAAGAGTAGGTATACCTAGGACATACCATACACTCACACAACACACCATCAATGACACAYTGACACAAACATCTATCCCCAACCTATAATTAATTAAATAACGATATTGCCAACGAGAGTTCCGTGACATTAGTCAAGGATTAAATATATTTTACAAAACAGTTAAAATATTAAAATAAATGTCAAAATTATGCGTCAAGCGGTGCAATTAATGATTATTTTAAGGATCTCAATAAATATATTTTCTAAAATGAGATAAATATTAAAATAATGTCAAAATCACTCGTTAATTGATATAATTAATATGTAAATTCACTTACGGAGCATTATTTTCAATTTCAAATTATCTTAACTAACGCCAAAAAAATTGCGGGTAAACTTTTGTCTTATTTTAATATACTCGTAAAATGTTTCCATTTAATCAATAGTTAGCTTTTTTTACCTTTAGATAATTAAATAGTCAAATCACCCCAATAATATAAATATGAAAATACATGTTAAAGTCTAGAATTAATTGCTAGCAGATTGTATATTAATGAATAGGTAGTTTTACGCTTAGATCTTATTATTGGCTAAGTATGCCCTAATTAATCGCTTCAAAGACGCCGCGTTTCAGCTTGTGTTCCTGTGTTTTTTTTAATAAAAATGAACTAGCCTGCCATTTTTATTACTTCACCATATACCTTAATGGAAACTTTAAATTACTTGCCACCAATTTCTATTTTAGTGTGTAGACCCCCATCAATATTTAATAACAACTCTCAATTTAATGAAAAACCTTCAATCACATTTATACATTTCCTACTTTTCAATTTCATCCATACAAATTTCAACCTCTTACAACTTTCAATTTAATATTATCAACATGCACATAATCGCCTTTCATCAATACCTCTAAAATCCGTAATACTTCAATGGGCAAGTAATACAAGACGGAAGGGAGTATTAATACAAAATATTTCCATTTATACATAACTTATTATCTATATTTTCAAAACACTTGTTACTCGTAGTCGTTTGCTTTTTACCTTAAATAATTAATAGTCAATCGCCAACATATAAATATTAAGCATAATGACTACTTTCATTCTTTTGAATATTTTTGTCAAAATGAAAAGTCAAAGCATACTTCTAATTCTAAATTCTCTCTCACTTTCGCCTTTTTTTGCTCTTTAACACAATAACCAGCTCATGATCTCAGTACTAATTACCATAACATAAGGGTGTAATCTTCATTACATTCTAGCATAAAAATATTCCTTAATTTTTTTTAGAAAAATTTGAAAGTTGCAAACTTGCAAAATCTTCAACTCCTCAAAATCCCAGTAAAAATGGAAGCAACGAGAGGGCCATTAAGAAAGATAATCCCTCCGTCTTCTCAATCCCTTTATTTCATCTCTCTTCTCCCAAACAAAACCAAAACAGCAATGCAAGAAGAGAAGAAAGAACAAGAAAAAGCTTGAAGAGAGAAAGACTCAATCTTTTGCAGAATCGAAGACCATGTCACAATATCAGTTCGATGTTTTCGTTAAGATTGAGCTCTTCTGCTTCTCTGCTGTACAATGGTAAATTCTCTGCTAATGCTGAGATGTAGCAGGGAATAGCGTGTTCAAGCTATGATGTTCGAAACGAGATTTGAGTTATACTAAGAAGAACCAGTTGAAAAAAGCTCTAAAATGTGGTGAAAGAAAATGGTGACAATGATGATGATGATGTCTCGAGTGTTGATTTTCCAAAGGGGAAGTGTTGGATTTGGAGAATCAGAATATTGTCGCTGTTAGTGAGAGTCAGAATGATTATGGAAAATGACACCAAAATCCAGCAGCAGCATAGCAATTATGGTGCATTCAAGGAAGCTGGAGTTAGTGCACAGAAGACAAGTGATGCGTGGGAGTGAGCAGTGCAGCAGTGGGGGTGAGTGGGAGAGAAGACCAAGTTGTGAGGTGCAGTCGAATGCTCGTTCAGCAGCCCAGAAAATCTGGGTAATGAGTAATTGAAGACGAATCAAGGCTAATGATCCACTGAGATGAAAGAGATCTGGGAGGATGAACCTGTTTGGTTTCTTGGGAAAAGTGAAGAAATGAGGAATGACCTTGGGAGGATTACAAAGAATACAAGAAGGGAAATGTTGGGATTTTTCACAGTTGCAGTGGGTAAGTTTGGTTTTGATTGTGCTGGCTTTGGTTTGTAGTCTGTGATTAGACAATTGAGGGATTTTGGCTGTTGGGATATATGCAATTGTGGAAGTGGGAAGTAATGGGATTAGTGTTAATTTGTGGTGGGTTAGTTAGTGGATGGTTAATTAGGCTTGTTGTGTTCTTCATTGAGCGCAATTTCTTGCTTAGGAAGAGGGTTTTGTATTTTGTGTATGGTTTGAGAAGTTCTGTGCAAAAGTTTTTGTGGTTAGGTTTGGTTTTGCTTGCTTGGATTTTGATTTTGGATAAGAAAGTTGAGAAGGAGACCAGAAGTCAAGTGTTGCCTTATGTGACCAAGATTTTGGTCTGTTTTATGGTGGCAACATTGATGTGGTTGGTTAAGACTTTGCTGCTTAAGGTGTTGGCTATGAATTTCCATGTTAGCGCCTTTTTCGATAGGATTCAGGATGCTTTGTTTAACCAGTATGTGATTGAGACGTTGTCCGGACCGCCTTACCTTGAGATTCAGAGGAATCAGGAGGAGGAGGATAGGATGGTTTCAGAGGTGCAGAAGCTGCAGAATGCCGGGGTTTATATCCCGCCTGATCTTAGGGCGAATTGTTTTCCGAATGAGGGGAAGGGGGGAGGGAGTGCTAGGTCAGCTGCGAGTACCTTTCAGCGGAGCCCTCGTATTGGGAAGAGCCCTAGGAGTTCCGTGATCGGGAAGAGTCCTAGGGCACCCTCTAACTCGAATAGGGAAGAGGAACAGAAGGAAGATGGCATTAGTATTGATCACTTGCACAGGTGGAATCAGAAGAATGTGTCTGCTTGGAATATGAAGAGGCTGATGAATATTGCGCGGAAGGGGGTTCTCTCCACTCTTGATGAACAGCTTGATCCTAATGTTGAGGAGGATGATTCTGCATTGCATATTCGCAGCGAGAAGGAGGCTAAAGCTGCTGCCAAGAAGATATTCAGTAATGTAGCTGCACCAGGTTCAAAGTAAGACATTGTGCTATCTGTCAATGAACATATTTAGTATATAGTTTCTACTTTCTAATGTCCCTGAATCCTGTCATAGATGACATAGAAAAAGTAGAACAGACATGTTAGATGGCTTTGCATAGTAAGTGTGGTCATTGAGAAGAATTGTGCATTGCTTAAATAACTTYTGCTACATGATTGAGTTTGAATTTAACTTCTTGGGCCTTAGTGTGTTAACTTTCCTAGGTCAGCAAAGGGGTTGAACTGACTCGTGTAATCTCGTGTCCCTAATCGATGTTATTATCAATATTTCGCATATGATGTAACCTAAAGTTCTGAAATTAGCGGAGTGCTGGTTCCATACTGTGAAAGTTTTAGCTTATTAGTTAGTGTCTGTGTTTATGGCCTGTATTTCTGTTCTGAATCATTATCCTGCTAGGCTGCWTTGTATAATGTTCCTTAGTAKTCATGTCCTTGTTCTGTTTCTCTGTGTTACAGACATATACATTTAGCGGACTTGATGCGCTTTCTTAGAGAAGATGAAGCACACAGGACATTTAATCTGTTTGAAGGAGTTACTGATGAAAAAGGTATCAGCAAGCGGGCACTGAAAAATTGGGTGGTAAGTGATATGACCTTCTCTTCCAACCTTCAAYGTATTGCTATGAATAACTGGTTGATTAGCACAATCTGTTTTTACTATTTAGTATCAGTATCTTACGAAATTTCTGTTATTCAGGTTAATGTGTTCAGAGAAAGGAGAGCTCTTGCACTTTCTCTCAATGACACGAAGACAGCTGTTAACAAGCTTCACCATCTGGTGAACATTATCGTTGGTATTGCCGTGATAATCATATGGCTTCTAATTTTAGGTGTCCCGGTCACTCACTTCCTGGTGTTTGTGAGCTCCCAAGTTGTTGTACTGGCCTTTATGTTTGGTAACACTTGCAAGACAACATTTGAAGCTATCATCTTTCTGTTTGTTATGCATCCATTCGATGTAGGGGATCGTTGTGAAATTGACGGAACTCAGGTAAATATTTAATCTCCCTGACAAAAAAAGTGGTCTTTACTTGCTCCAGRTATAGGAGTATGATGCTTAGTCACTCACCCTTTGACTTCTTATTCGTGTTTTTACAGATGATCGTGGAGGAGATGAATATTTTGACAACTGTGTTCCTGAAATTTGATAATCATAAAATCATTTATCCTAACAGTGTCCTAGCAACCAAGCCTATCAGTAACTACTACAGAAGTCCAGATATGGGTGACATGGTTGATTTCGTCGTCCACATCTCAACTCCAGTGGAAAAGATATCTTTGATGAAAGAAAGAATAACAAGGTAGGCTGACTTGTGTCCTTTATTCTTGTTGTTTTATCTTCTGTTTTGACATAACAAATTAACATTTTTCCTCCATTCATTGCCCTACCTCTCCCCACAGTTTAAAAAAAAACCATTATAAAAAGCTCCAACTTGTGGTGGTTCTTATTCTATATCGTTTTCGGCCATTCTTGGGGACCTTAGGCATGTTAACCACATCTTATTGCACCCAGGACAGAATTCTGCATTTAGTTTGTAGTGTCCCATATTCTTTAATCTGTCAAGACCCTACAGAATGTGAATATGTTACAAAAGAACAATAATTTARGAGAGAAGTGTAAATTAGCACAACTTTCCGAATGTATCGGATGTTCTTCTTGACCCAAGAGTCCATGACCTTGTTCTCTTCACTGTTACTGGATTTTGGTTTTTTAGTTGTTTATAACTGACTTATATTTATCTGAGTATATATTCATCCATATTTTTGTTACATTCAGTTGCTACAATTTTTTAGATACTGTATTATTGTTTCAAGTTATCAGAGTATATATTCACCCATATTTTCGTTACATTCAGTTGCTACAATTTTTTAGATACTGTATTATTGTTTCAAGTTATAGTTCATCACTTTTGTTCTAAGAGAATCCACTGAAACTGTTTTGCTTTGCCCCGGTTGCTGTCAGGTATATCGACAACAAGTCAGATCACTGGTACCCAGCCCCTATGATAGTGATGAGGGATGTGGAAGACATGAACAGGTTAAAGTTTTCGCTATGGTTATCCCACCGGATGAACTTTCAGGACATGGG
>SNQN01000761.1:43772-95671 GCA_008642245.1 Bassia scoparia
CCATTCAGGCGCACAAACATACCAATTGAAAGGGGAGATTAATCCTATAGCACACTCGACCTTAGTCTTTAAGTTCAGTCGAATTTTGACACCTAGTTTGCACAATAACTTCATCTAATTGACGTCTTCCCGAATCATGCATTTGTAACCACGCTTTCGATCGCCAAATATGTGTCCGACACATCAATGACGAATTATTCCTTGGTCACCAAAGGAATTTTAACCAACTAGCTAAATATGCTAACATAATGACAATAAACACACAATGTCACAACTCTTCAAGTCAAACCTCACAACCACCACAAGGCACCCTCCTAGCGAGCAAACAACTACAAGCACACCACCCCAACCAGATTAAGCAAGTCATGCAAACTTACACCCACCCACACCCTTGTATTCACAAATTTACCCAAACCGCAAAATCAAACACATCCCACAACTACAATATAATTCACAAACCTTCCACTCCACCCTAATCTCAACCCACTCAAACACCACACTCTCCATTTTTGACCTACAGTCCGTGGCTAGAACCAAATGAAAGTGTTATTTTGTTTTTTTTTGTTGTACATGAGTCCAACGGCGGATTATTTAAAAAGGGGGGGAATTTGAGGATTCGAACCTCACATCAAGATCAAAGCGGAGTAGAGCCACTGCTCCAAACCCTTCCTCATTTTGGTTTTTTTTTGTAAAATAAAAGAAAATCAAGTGTATTTTGGATTAATGGTAATTTGTGTTCAAATAGGAGCAATGTTAATATTGGGGCAATTTGTATTAATAGTGTATATGTTTTATATAAAGTAAATATTTCAAATTGGAAAATTCTCAAGGTACCTGTATTTGGACCTATACTCTTTTTATACACTGAGGTTTATATAGGATCAGTAACCCTGAGACCTGAGGTCATGAGTATAAAAACCACACCTAACCATTAAATTTTAATTGACTCGTTATTTTTTGACTAAACTTTAGTTGTTGATCAATTAAACCCATAAAAATCTTTTTTAAAAAAAAAAACTTCTAAAGTTTCCTCTCCTCCTTCATCCTTCATTCCCTCTTCCATCAAACAGACAACATCAACTCTTCCTCCTTCGTCTCTTCCTCTTCGTCCTGCTTCCCACCTCGATCAACAACAAAACAACAACAACAACAACAAACAACAACAATACGCACCCACACACCACATAAATTGCCAGAACAATCTGAAACACTCAGATTTTAGGGAGCATCTCAATTTCGAGCAATTTTATTTAATTTCTGAGCAATGTCGACCCAAATCAAGAACAAAATAAACAAATTTCGAACATACCAAATTAAAACCCAAACAAACAATTTCGACGTTTCTTTCAATTTTCTACCAAAGCGACCCAATATGACTAATCGTAATTTGAGTATTCAATCGAACGCAAACCGAACTATTTTAGCATTTTTACTTTCGATAATTTTTCACCCAAATCGAACAATTTTCAAACATGTACCAAGTGATTTTTTGCTGGATTCGGTGGACATTTGGTTGGTTTGCGTTTTGTCTGACTGGGTGAGGTGGGTGGTGGCTGTGTGGCGGTATGCGAAGTTGAAGTGTTTTTGTCTACTGCCTGGTTGTGGATGGTGTGGTTTGTTGTTTTGCTACTTGTCGTCGTTGTGGCTTATCGTGGTTAGAGGAGGCAAGAAAGTGCGAGGATGGTGGTTGGGGTGCATGGGAAGAGAGAATGAGCGTCGATCGAAGTTGGGGCATTGAGGTGCCATGGAAGAGAGAGATTAAAGCACTGTGATGATATGTTTGATGATGATGTCGTTTATGATGTCTTTGTGGGGAATCGTGGGTGATGTGTTTCTTGTTTTACAATGCTGATTTTTTTAATAGTTAGTTTAGCGTTAATTAGGCTAATTAGGTTTAATTGTAGTTTTAGTTAATTGAAATGGAAAAGTAAAGTTTAGTGGTTAAGGAAAATAATACAGCAGGGTTACGTGGCATTATACCTTACTTCTAGTAGATTATCTGAACCTCGGGTGTATAAGAGCTATTAGCAAACATTCAGTATTCTTGAGGAAATTCCCTTTCAAATTAATCATTTAATGCAACAGATTCTTATACAGAATATTTATTATTTTTTTAATTTTTTGGATTGAGATTTAGGATAAGCCATTAGAGGGTTTCAATCGGATAAATCCGTTCCGATCCGATCCGAAAATCGGATATCCGAAAATTTCGTCGCCGGGAAATACGATCCGAAATTTTCGGAATCGATCCAATATCCGACTATTATTTTCCATCTGAATCCGATCCGATTCCAAGATTTGTCGGAGATCGAAATCCGAATCGATATAATCGGATCGCGATCAAAATATATATTTTTACCCATTTTTCTTTTATTTTCATATTATATTATTTTTTAATAAAAATGGATATTTCGGCTATCAAATATCGAAGTTGAAAATTCCGACGAAATCCGATTCGAAAAATTATATCGATCCGAAATATCCGGAAACTTAAAAACGCGATCAGTATCGATTTTTCGATCGGATCAAAGCGGATCACGGATCGGATGATCGGCATCAGATATTTTGAACCCAGCCAATAGCACTTCAACATACAATAGGGGAAGGGGATAAACAATACACTTAACTATAAACCTATACACATTACCACACTGATCCTCAATCTAAATGAGTATTTCCAATCGAATTTGTGACCACTAGGTTGCACAAACATCAGAAACTTCCATTCATTTAAGTACGTGTCTCATATCCTACACGTATTAACACCAACACTGCTCGATCGTACAAAAACATGTGTCGACACATCAATTGACGTATCTATTTATCCTGTGTCACCAACAAGGTTTTAACAACGTGGAGTTAAACATGCCAATTAAACTGACAATAAACACACGTGTCCAACTCTTCAAGTCCCTGTCTACACTACACAAGTACCACTCACAGTTACACACCCAAAATGTTCTTTCAATTCGAAAAAAATGTTTAAAATGATTCCTACTCAAACGCCTCTGAAATTACAAGTATACACCTGAACTACAATTCCATATTCCAAAATCTTCTAACCAAAATTGAAAAATCATCTTTCTCACTTCTTTCTTCACCTACTACTACTGAGACAGTAAACTCAGAACTCATTTCTCCCACAAAAATGCGGCATGTTGATGATGGATTTGGCGCTCACTCCCACTTAGAAATTTCGTTCCAACACCCAAAAAATCAAAGTCAACGCCTTAAGCTGTTCAATGTCAAGTGTTCTGTTTCTCTCAGAGATGTTCCACGTTTCTGTTTCTGGTATGAGCTCTTTCTTTTTTTAATTTGTTCATGTTTTTGTATATTTTTCTTGCTATTCTGGATTAATGGGTTATTGGTATTGTTGGTTTGTGTTGTGATTTGTTGGGAATCGAGTTTGAGCAGCAAAATGTGGATTTGTGAATTGTATTTATGTTCAATGAGACTGTGTTCGTCATGGATTAGGCTAAAATTGTTGTTCTTTCTTATAAAGTTTGCTTTGTTAAAAGTTTTGTTGACATTGGAATATTGGATAATTTTCTCTGCAAGTATACTTCAATTAGCCAAATCACCACTTCGTTATGTTGGTGTTGAGTTCATCTCATGTATTGTTGTTAATTGATGGATTCAGCTCGATGATGGATTTGGGTATATTCCGAGTGTCCACACAATCCAGGACCTTTTGGTTAACTTTAAGTGAAGTACTGAAATGTGTGATTTGTTTCACCATGAAGTATAAGTATCCAAATTGCGTACCCTGTTGTTTGTGGAGTACCAGCTTGATACTCGGGTGCAATGACGGCGAGTCCGATTAACATAGGAAGTGAGTGAATTGAGGGTGCAAATTCAGAAGAGAGCTCGTAAAGTAGAGCATCAATGCTGTAAATGATGCCTCAATGTAATAATACTTGCAACCACTTTAAATGAGGGACAGGAGGTAGACCTTGGAAGGTATCTGATGCTAGACTTGTGCTTGAGGATGGTTCCATCTGGAGGCTAAGTCGTTCGGTGCTGCTGGGACACAAGTTGGTGAGTTGTCTTCAATACTTCTTGACAGGGTGAGCTCACCACATCCATTCACTTGATATTCAGTACTTTTGCCTGATTTGTCGCATCACACGCACGCATGATTCTGTTTTTTGTTATGTTGCAGGTATCAGGAAATTCTGACTGACCTAGTTACGCAGGACAGTTTGATTGATGACAAACCCTCAGATAGAAATACTGGTGTAATTTTGGTGAGTAATTTGTACTTCCTCTGGTTGCATTTTAGTGCGGTGTCACAATGACACAATTCTTTTCCAAACTGAATGCTGACGGGCTTTGAGAAGCATTTTAAATGCATTCTTTTAAAATCTAGACAAACTTTTTATTGCCAATTTCATGTGTCAAGGATTTTTTTTTTACATCCATCTGTCAAGCGATGAATGAAGATTTATATGCTCATTGCAGATGATGAAGAATCAAGGCAGTTCTTGGGGTCTTGTAATTCGAAGCTGAGTATCAGGTGGGTTATATTCATTATTCCTCTGAGGTGCTTGTTTATTGCACAAATGTCAAATAACTTTTCTGAAATCTTTCTTGTTCCCACAGCACTTCAAACTATAGATGTGTGGAGACGCTTGGAGACTATTTAGCCAAACGGAACATATGGGTATATGTAAGTGAGAAGCAAAATATGGAAACTTCTTTTGGAAAGTTCACATGCATCTGTAGTTATTTTAGTTAGCCCTTTTCACTTACTGACTAACCTTTGGTGTGGAATAGATGATGTTGAACTCGTGCTATCCGTAGATTGAGGGAAGATGGTAGCCTTGTTGGTGTATTGAGCACAGAAGAATCAAAAATCAGACAATCAGCTATTGGAAATGGCAAAATCATGGGACATTGTTGGTAATTTCCTTATTGCTGTTCACTATGCGTTCATATTTCATATAACAAGCGTGGGCTCTAATTTCTGGTTACATATACAGGCGTTGATTGATAAAGTGGTGTTTCATGTCAAGCTCCATATGAGTGGGTTGACAAAACTGATAATGAATGAATTTAACACTCAGGGGGTCCCGGTGAAACTTTCAAGTCTTCAGTTGCTTCTATCTCTCTGCCAACTCAATTGTGACTTGTTTATCAGTTCTTGTTGTGTTATATTTTGTTTCCTGCTTTTGTTTAAAATGAGTGTGCTTATATTTTGGTGTGAAAAATAATATTTTGAGGCGTTGGCATAATATGGTGCAATTACAGTCGTCCTTCAACATGGCCAGCGTAGAAACATTGAAAATGCAACCGATGCATTCTCCTTTAGCAATGGTCCAGAATCCTCAGCAGTTCATATGCTGTTGATACGGTGAGAGAATTAATTGGACAGCCCGATATTTGGAATTTGTATGGGTCACCAGTTGCTTGCCAGCATTGGGTGGCAAGACTTACAAAATGAAGTTCGCACCATGGAGAAATCATCACTGTTCGTAATGTGAAAACGGTCGGGTTAAATTAGTTCACAGGTACTTCTTTATAACCAACTCTGTTATCAACTACAAGTATTTCTGTAGCGTTTTGTTTACCATCTGGGTTTGTGAACTTTGGCCTTTTCATCACAACCCGTGAAAAAATTGCATATTCAATTGTTCACTACGTTTTTTTTGCTGTCACAACATTTGCAACAACTTTGAAAATGCTCAACTGTATTGAAGATGTTATTCTGACATACTAAGACCAAGACTATTGTATGCACTGAAATGGTATCCTCTCTGAAAAATGACTTAATAGTTGCATTAATTATCTATTTGTTCCCTGAAATATTTATTTGGCTTGTTAATTGCCAATCATATGAAAGTTTGTTCGGGCTAGCATATTCTTTATCGGTTTTTGAGAGCTTCCATAATGATATACATTGATTTTAAGTTTAACACATGCTTTCAACTTACCAAGTGTTATACGAAATAACTTAGGTCTGTTTGTACAATGTCACACTTCACGTACAAAATGTGCAGCAAATCTTTTACTAATATGATAAAGTCTGGAGATGAAATTTAATTCCTGCTTTCAATCATGTTAAGCATTAAAACAGAATTATTAGGCTTTTTGTTTATGTTTCCAGAATACAATTATGCAGTAGACCTGCACACTTTCCTGAGGGAGTTGAAATGACACACGTCAATCTAAATGATGGTACTGTGCGGCTTGCATATCGTCAAAGAACTCATGTGTCTCCAATACCACCCTGAGGCTCTCCAGGACCCCATGATTCAGACTCTAATTACATTTATCATTTCCCTACTCTTCAATGCCATCTTAATCTCACTACAAATACTGCTGCTGCTAATTGCTCTTTTTCTACTCGGATTTTTATAGACTTAGTTTTTATTATTGAGTTGCAATGATGAGTGCTATTTATATCTTGTCTCAGTATTTGGAGAATCTCGATATGATGAGGCGGGTGAAGAGCTCAAAATAGAGAGAATATATGCTAGTGATGGACATCATTTGCAAGATCAGACATTTTGCAGCTATAGATTTATTCCTTTAACAGAAGATCATTGCAGTAAAATGTTCCTTTTCATCATTTGTAGTCTGTTTTGTGGAGTATAAATTGTTTGTATGCTGAGTAAGTGTATGATTTTATTTACCATTGTTTTTGTGAAGTCTAAAGCAACAGCTTAACTAGTAGTAAATACGAACTAAAGTCTACAAGCCACAACCTGTTTGTTGGCTCAAGTGCCCGCCTGCATGTTGTTGGGCTAGAGACACAACCTTGCTACGATTGTTCCTTGTTATTCAACACACACACTGTTGAATTTCAACTTTCTGAAGTTCAAAATATTCTGAGTTTATATAGATGGACCTTGGCGGAAGTGTTTTCCTACCCGTTCCAAGCTCTTATAAATGGTATAAGTTCGTCTTTTAAATCAAAATATAAGGTGAAATGTGTCTTCAGCAGCTTTGTACAAAAAAAAACTTTGTTTAGTTGTATCTTGAATAAAGTTGGTTTATTATCTTTCTCCAAGCTTGTAAGCTCTTTATGTATATTGTATACTAATCATCACTAAGCAGAGCATAGCTTTACCCTCGTTATAAGGCAGCTCTGTTTACAAATATCTTGAACTTTTTAGCCGAAACTGGATGATTCAAACAGATACGATGGGATAATTGGTGAACCGATTTCATATTACAGCCTTACAGGTTCTTTGTCGCAATAACATGCATTTATTCCGTCAAATATTACATAACTGAGAGCAGGATGCTCATATTACATAACTGTCTGTACAACTGAATAGATACGCGCACAAACAGGTCATGCTGAGCTGAAGTATAACCAGAACGTAAAGGTATTACAGAATAGGGATCAGCAATACAGGAACGGGTTGTTTTCGATAATCTACGAAGCCTTTATTCGAATGCAAAACTGCTTATTGAATAACATCATACAAGATTAAAGTATCACAGATTGTTTCAAAAACAATCAGGGAGTTTTAGGGAGAAGAAAATCTCATTTCAAACAACCTTCTTCCAGATTCTCATTAGAAATCCTCCACCACCTACGACATTATCTCTCGACTCGAACAGCTCCTTCACATCAGTGCAGTCACAAGTACTGTGTGTTTGGCAGGTGAGAGAGGTCAGCCAAGTTGAAATCATCTCCAGCAAGTATCGGCTCTCCCCGAGCCTCTTTTCTATAGACTCGAGCATTTTGCGAGCTTATCTTTGTTCTGGTTGATCAACCTTCATCTTGCTTGATGTTCATGCGAGGGCAACGCAAGCTGAAACACCAGGGTTCTCTGATGGGGGTTGAAGCTCTGTCTCCCCTCTAACCACTGCTCGATTGATGCTTTCTCCAATGGATTCGTCCCATACAGTTTTACGTTCCTTGGCGGCAACTTCTCTGATATGTAGCGGCATATTGCTCTCGATTCTTCGATCATAAGAAGCCATTGCATACACAGAAATATAATCAGTGCATGGCGGATCTAAAATTAAGGATGGAGGGAGAAATTATAGTCGTTAATTTTTTCTTAAATATGTAATTTTTTATAAGATATTGTATACAGTTAGTATGATTCATTAAATTAATTTGTCCTTAATACGAAAAATATATTGTATGAATAGTGTACATTAATAATTATATGGTTATAAATTTATATGTAGAGTGAATAAAATAAATATATAAAGATAGAGTTTGAACTTGAAATCTGGTTCTCTTTATCACTTGACTAAAGAACTGTTGTTGAAAAATTGATCTGCTTATATGTAATACAACTAAGAACTGTTCTAAAAAGTTGATTTCTTATATTCATAAAAGACCATATAACACTTTAAGAGATTTGTATACTTAAAAGGTGTTCTCTATTTGAACTTAAAGAGAACTTGTTTATCAAAGGTTCTTAGTTTTGTTTTCTTTCTTGGATGGGTACGACGGTACCTACGCACCCCCTATATCCCGCCTGTAATCAATTAGAGTCTGTACCCATAAACATATTGTACGAGATATCGGCCTAACAATACAGGTGTAGATCAAATCGTTATTGATTAAAAAAAAACCCAGTCTGCAAGTTGTCACTACTGAAACAGATGAGGATTCGAGAGTATATTCAATGATCTTTTAAGAATGTTAGTTAACTGATGCAAATTACGGCGCATTTGAACTGCAAAATGAGACATAACTAAGCATTTTGTCAAAAGCTGCAACAAGACATTATCACGAGCATTATTTGCCTTCCCATCAAATCCAACACTCCAATATGCAGGACGCTTTACAGTGCCAAAATTCTGGAACTGCTTCGGCGGTCGCAGTTGAGTGCCCATTCCATTATCCCTTGATAAGTATAACTTTTAATTCCTAACCACCCACAAATCAGACCTTAAAACACTAACTTCGCTAACCAAAACGAATCACTTACAATGGTCGTTTAAAACATTTGATGAACTGATCTGAATCTAAAAAAATTAACAGATTTAGAGTTTTCTAAGTCTGAATTTTAAATCCTATACAACTTTCTTAACATGCAAAATGCATTCAACCATTGATTAAGGAAATAGACGTCATTTAAATCGAATAGAAGGATCTTGGTAAACCTTTACCACTCACAAACATTAGTGTACAGTTGCTTCTAATTTTTGCTTAGAAAATTTACATGTTAGGTTAACCACTCCTTCCGATTTTTAATTAGTGCTAGTGTCCATTTTTACTTGCTAAATTTCTATTTAGATTATGCTAAAATCAGATATGAAAGATACAATTTTCATTAAGACACACGTCATACAAGAAGGAGAAATTACCAAAAGGGTAATGCTGCATCTTGAAAGCTGTACTTAACCAAAGAGGCTGGAAAAAAAAAGAGCAATTACTATTACATTACATTACAAGTCCACAAAACACCAAAAAAAAAGCTCGATTTAAAATTGGGGTCGGCTGCATAACCAGTGATATATAACATATATACCCGAAATATAAAAATGTATGTGTCGTACCGAATTTTGAGTAGTCAGGACTTGTGTCACTTTGCATGTTGACATTTGATTGAAGCTCATATTGACTTGTTTCTCCAAGAGACAAGCAACCACCCTTGACACTGACCGTTGACAGTGCGGACCGTACCTTCACTGTGTTGCAGAATTTTTATGAAGAATGACATCTCAGTTAATCAGAGAATTGCTCATATATATATATACTAGCAACAGAATACAGTTGTTGTCACTACTCACTACTAATTAAAGTGTCAACTTTACTGAGATTTTTTGACTGATTTATCCTTTGTTGGTGTCGGTTGTGGTGTCCTCACCTTTTGTCCCTTTGTTGCTTTAGAAAAAGAAACTCATTGTTGGGATTTGTTGTCAACTTATTATTATATGAATGTGAATTGCTTGAATTTGTGACTAATAAAGTGACTAGGGCTTGTTAATTTATTATTTAGTTTAGCTAGTTCAGCCGATTTAAATTCAACCAGTTGTTAAATGTCACTCTTATTTCTAAAATCATAGTAATATATATATATCTATAATACTATATATATATATATATATATAATAAATATATATATATATATTTATATATATTATATATATTTAATATATTACATACTAGATAATCCAGCATATCGTCGTTTCAATAAATATATAAATTACTCTAAACAAAATTGATATGATTATTTGATATTTTTAATTGCATATATTTAAAATAAGGTTTTATTTGAGCAAAATATGTTTTAGAATTGTTATATTAATAAATATATAAAAATTTCTAAAAAAACATTTATTAACTTCATTAATGGTCCTTTTAATTTTTATGCAAACATAATAGTGGTGGTTTGGGAGGAAATTTTGGAGGAAATTTTGGAGGTGGATGCTTTATAGTAGCATAAGATAGAGGGGTGAATAGTGATTTGCTTTGCTAAGCTCAGTCGTTGTCCCATTTAATTTTTCCACGGTCGAGCTGAACTTAAATTGTCAGCGACCCTTGAATCAATTGTTACTGAACTTATCGAATTATTCATGAAAAATCGCCACGCTACCAACAATAGGCACAAACTACGAAAAGCCCTTGCACACACCCTAATTCAACTGAACCTGCAATAAAAAAAACTCATACATTTTGAAAAGTTTCTATTATTTAGCAAATAGGCAATAGACAATATGTGTGTGTCGTGTATGCAAAGATATTTTACTTTTTATAACATAATTTAATTCAAATTTCCCTTAATGATTCATTCCGCATTTAAATTTTGTTTACGGAGTATAAAGGAGGTTTAACATTTTACAAAATAAATAATTTAAAAACACATTCATTGTAAAGTTGTAATAGAGAAATACAGATTGAAATATATAACTATTACAACTAAAACAATTTCAAAATATCATTTCTGCAACTTATTAAAGTTCAATAAGATAGTAACAATAAGTAGTTCATAAAAATAAATTCAGTTTAGTAGTAAGAAATCAGTTCAGTAAAAAAAAAAAGTTCAATTTTTAGAAAATTTGTTAAGATTTACTAAAAATAATATAGTCAGACAAAATTTGTTGACGATAACACGGTCTAAATAGATTTTGTAAGAAACTGAAATGTATTTATTCACACTTGACTATTTGTGTATTCTAAGAACTATAGTAGCATGAGGAAAATACTCTCTCTCACTACCTCTTCTCTACTTCTCTCTCTTCCATCCACTTTTCCTCATAAAATTTCCTCCAACAATGAGGAAAAAAAACGTTTCTCATACCTCTCTCCTACTTTTCCATATACCAATATTTACACATCTTTAATTTTTTTCCCACTTCAATTTAAATATAAAGCATTTGTAATCAACAATTATTTTAAATTATTGATTAAATTAACGTAAGTAGAAATTACATAATTAGTAATTATTAGTCTAATTATTAATATATTAAATTACTTGGTTTCTTTATGAATTTATTAAAAAAATTACCCTTAAGAAGTCTGGAAAATAGTAGAATTGGGTAGTGTACAATTTAATAAAATTACACATAAATTAATTTAGGAATCATGGGAAATAAGTAATTATTTTCGTACAAAATTGTCTGATTTTTATTATAAACAACAGAATACAAGAAGACTAAATCACTAACATCGCATTATTAAAGACAAATTTCTTAAGCGTACAAATACGAATGTATTGAAAAAAAAATAGGTCAAGCCGAACAAGCTTCATCATCTCCCATCTCAGCGTGGTGACGGAATTCTCCAAATGTTTAATCAAATCTCTATTCGTGCCAAATGTTTTTTCTCTATACGAAACTTGAGCTCGTTGAGTTACGCCTGAAGTCCATGTTGCCGGTCGCTCGACATTGAATTCAAAAGGTCAATTCGTGTCAACGAGTCACCAGTATGAAAACAATATTACAAATTTCAACAAATGAACAACAAATTTTTCAGAAGAATATAATTCAACAAATTAATTCCAAAATAACAACAATATTTTAGAAATCGTTATAAAAAAAATTAGATGAAAACTACCTGAAATTGGAGGATTTCTTGAACAAAAATTGAGGAAAATAACAAGATAATTAATTTTGTGATTTTTGGGAAGTGTCGTCAAAATTAGCAAAATGGGGTTTATTTACTAGAGATGAAAATATGACCGTTGGTAATTTTGTTTTTTTTTTTAACCGAAATTGCATTTTAAGTATATAAACCGTTGAGTATATACTTATTTATTGGTGGAAACCTTGAGCTGGCCGCTTCAGCCAGCATTCGCTGACTGACCGCAGCTCAGTGGCAGTTATATTTTCTTTGCTTCAAGCACAAAGATTGTATAATCCAAAATGAGGAAGACAATGAAAAACATGACAATGTTGGATAGCATGAGTTGTGGTATATCTGGAGTAGCTGTCTTATATTTTGGGTAGTTCTGAATCTGATATGAATCAATAATGGTTGTGTCTTGTATTTGTATTCCATTCATGTACTTTGTTAATGTTGTTATTAGATGATTCAGATCCTAACTTATGTACTGTATGATCTGTTGTTGTTTCCATGTGCTACTGTCTGACTCATTTTTCTCAAGTTTTTGGAGTGACAGTTGAATCATTTGGTGCACATTGCTCTACTGTCAGAGTGACTGCTGAATTTACTGAATTCTCATGTCTGCCTAATTTGATCTCATGCAAATTTCAGTGCTTGTGTGTGTTTGGTTGGTTCGATTTCGTTGCAATCTTTTTGGGACGGATGGAACTTTGTACTAGCAACTAGGGTTACTTTGGAAAATCGGGCTTCTAACAAATTTGTCCAGTCCATACTTTAAAATTTTGATGGGTTGTGAGCCCAACGGTATCTCAGCATTGGGCTGTATAAATTGGGTTCAAAAAGGCAAACTGCAGGTACCTATCAAATTGGCCCAATTAACATTTGATATACTTCCTCCGTTTCTAAATAGGTGCATCAGTCAATAAAACACGTTTGCTGAGACACAATTTTGACCGTTAATAACTATAATTATGATTAATGAAAAATTATAAAAATTAGATATTAATATAGTATTTAACGAGACGAATCTAACGAGATCCCACTTGACTATATTTTTCATTACGTGTAAAGCGCAAATTTATTATTTTTTTTGACGAGAAAACACGAGCACGAATATTATTAAGTAAAGTCCGAGGTTACATCATTACTAATCTCAATTGGGTATTCCTCTAGCCAAACTGAAAAAGAGCCAAAGGTGCGACTCAAATTAGCAAGGCAGTGAGCAACCCTATTACCACTTCGACGGACAAAAGAGAAACTAAAAGAATGGCATAAACTACAATAATTCAGAATATCATTAATGATTAAGCCAAAGCTCGAGCAATCCTCCTTCTTCGTAATAGCATTATATAGCACCAGACAATCCGTCTCCACAATCAACGCCCTTAGACCAGACTCCGATGCTGTGCGCACCAGAAGACGTATGGCCAAGGCTTCTGCCACCTCAACACGAACTTCCGATTTTACAACGTCAGAAGACGCATGGAGTGTAAAGCGCAAAATTTGATAAAAAGTACTCTTGAATAGTGAAATTGTCAAAGTGATGCACTTATTTGAAAATAGAAAAAGTATTTCAAGTGGAGGATTCAATGTAAGGAGGATTCAAATAGGTAGCGGGTCAATAATGAATGTGTCGGAAAAAAAAAAACATGAAAGGACTTAGACAATACACAATAGTGAGTGTTAATAAATACATTTTAGTTTCCTTACAAAATCTATTTAGATCGTGTTCTCCTCAACTGAATTTTTCTGAACTATACTTATTTTTAGTGAAATCTTAACAAATTTCTTAAGGATTGAACTTTTTTTACTGAACTGGATTTATTACTACTAAACTCAATTTATTTTTACTAAACTGAACTTATTGTTACTGAAACATATTGAAATAAGTTGTCGAGAACGGGGTCTTACTAGGGAAAAAAATCTTGCTTGGAAAAAATATGTTACTTTTCAATTGAATGGAACTCTAAATCATGATTATTTTGTAAATTGTTTTAGTTGTAATAGTTTATATTTCAATCCTGTATTTCTCTTATAACAAATTTACAATGAATGTTTCTTTTAAGTTAGTTTATTTTGTAAATGTTAAACTTTCCTTTATACTCCGTAAACAAAATTTTAAAATGGGAATGCAATTCATTAAGGGAAATTTGAATGTAAATTATGTTTATCAAAAGGTAAAGATATCTTTGCATACAGGGACACACACTATTGCTCCTATTTAGCTTAAATAATAGAAACTTTTCAAAATTATTGAGTTTTTTTTTTATTGCTAGAGGTTCATGGTAAATGGGTTTGTGGTGCGACGGGGCTTTTGCGGTAATTGTGCTCATGGTTGGGTAGTGGTGGCGGTTTTTCATGAATAATTCGATAAAGGTTTAGTCAACAATTGATCAAGGGTCGACTGGACAATTTTAAATTCGGCTCGGACGTGAAAAAACTTAAACGAACACGAGTTGAGCTTAACAAAGCACAATCGATAATCACCCATATATATATATATATATATGGGTGATTATTAGAAAATAAGAGTGACATTTAGCAACTCAGGTTGAATTTAAATCGGGCGAACTGAGCTAAACTAAATAAAAAAAATTAACAAGCCCTAAGTCACTTTATTAGTCCACAAATCAAGCAATTCACCACTTCATATAATAATAAGTATGGACCCACAAATCCACAACACATGAGTTTCTTTTTCTAAAGCAAACAAAAGGGACAAAAGGGTGAGGAACACACACAACCACCACCAAGCAAAGGATAAAGTCATCAAAAAACTTCTCAGTAAAGTTGACACTTAACTTAGTGAGTGAGTAGTGAGTAGTGACTAATCCAACTGGTATTCTGTGTTCATGTATATATATATATGAGCATTCTCTGATTAACTGAGACTGTCATTCATTCAATAAAAATGTCTGCAACACCAGTGAAAGTGTACGGTCCGCCACTGTCAACGGCAGTGTCAAGGGTGGTTGCTTGTCTCTTGGAGAAACAAGTCCAATATGAGCTCATCAATGTCAACATGGCCAAAGGTGAACACAAGTCCCCTGACTACCTCAAAATTCAGGTACGACCACACTCATTTTTATATTTCGGGTATATATGTTATGACTATCGACTGGTTCATGCAGCCGACCCCAATTTTAAATCGAGCTTTTTTTTAGTGTTGTTGTGGACTTGTAATGTAATGTAATGTAATTGCTCTTCTTTTTTTTTTTTTTTTAACAGCCTTTTGGTCAAGTACCAGCTTTCCAAGATGACAGCATTACCCTTTTTGGTAATTTCTCCCTTCTGTATGAACTGTGTCTTTATGAAATTGTATCTTTCATATGCTGATTTTAGCAATAATCCTAAAATAGAAATTTAGCAAGTAAGAAAATCGGACACGTAGCAACTAATTAAAATCGGAAGGAGTGGTTAACTTAACATGTAAWTTTTCTAAGCAAAAATTAAGAAGCACACTGTACACTAATGTTTGGTTCAGTGGTAAAGGTTTTACCAAGATCCTCTCTAATTCGATTTAATGGACGGTCTATTTCCTTAATCAATGATTGAGGATGCATTTTGCATGTTAGAGAAAGTCGTATAGGATTGTACACAACTTCATGATCAGAAACTCTAATCTCAGTAGAGTAAGGATTGAACCTGTAATTTTTTTTAGATTCAGATCAGTTCAGGTCAAATCGTTTTCTAAACGGACCATCTGTAAGTGATTTCTTTGGGTTAGTCGAGAGTTAGTGTTTAAGGTCCTGATTTGTGTTTGGGATTAGGAAAAGTTTATACTTATGCAAGGGATAATGAGAATGGGCACTCCAAATCTGCGACCGCCGAAGCAGTGTCCAGAAATTTTGTCACTGTCAAAGCGGTCGCTATATTGGAGTGTGGATTTGATGGGGAAGGCGGAAATAAGTTCTCGTGAGAATGTCCTTGTTGCAGCTTCTGACAAAAATGCCTTAGTTCATGTCCTGCATTCTGCAGTTCAATGCGCCGTAATTTGCTCATCAGTTAACTAACATTTCTTAAAATGGATCATTGAATCATACTCTCGAATCCTCATCTGTTTCAGTAGTGACAACGTTCAGCTGGGTTTTTTTTTTAATCAAATAACGATTTGATCTTACACCCTGTATTGTTAGGCCGAGTTATTTACTCGTACATATGTTTATTGGGCTAACACACTTACACACCTCGTAATCTGATCTATATTTCTGTGTATGCAATGGCATTCTTATGATCGGAAGAATCGAGAGCAATATGCCGCTACATATCAGAGAAGTATGCCGGCCAAGGAAACGTAAAACTGTATGGGACGAATCCATTGGAGAAAGCATCAATCGAGCAGTGGTTAGAGGCGGAGAGCCAGAGCTTCAACCCCCCATCAGGAACCCTGGTGTTTCAGCTTGCGTTTGCCCCTCGCATGAACATCAAGCAAGATGAAGGGTTGATCAACCAGAACAAAGATAAGCTCGCAAAAGTGCTCGATGTCTATGAAAAGAGGCTCGGGGAGAGCCGATACTTGGCTGGAGATGATTTCACCTTGGCTGACCTCTCTCACCTGCCAAACACACAGTACTTGGTGAMTGGCACTGATGTGAAGGAGCTGTTCGAGTCGAGAGATAATGTCGGTAGGTGGTGGGAGGAGATTTCTAACAGAGAATCGTGGAAGAAGGTTGTTGAAATGCAGATTTCTTCTCTCCCTAAAACCTCCTGATTGTTTCTTGAAACAATCTGTTGATACTTTAATCTTGTATGAGTGTTATTCAATAAGCAGTTTCTGCATTCGAATAAAGGGCTTCGTAGATTATCGAAAACAACCCGTTCCTGTATTGCTGATCCCTATTCTGTAATACCTTTACGTTCTGGTTATACTTCAGCTCAGACATGACCTGTTTGTGCGCGTATCTGATTCAGTTTGTACAGACAGTTATGTAATATGAGCAATCCTGTCATTCTCAGTTATGTAATATTTGACGGAATAAATGCATGTTATTTGCGACAAAGAACCTGTAAGGCTGTAATATGAAATCGGTTCACCAATTATCCCATCGTATCTGTTTGAATCATCCAGGTTTCGCGTAACAAAGTTCAAGATATTTGTAAACCAGAGCTGCCTTATAACGAGGGGTAAAGCTATGCTCTGCTTAAGTGATGATTAGTATACAACTATACATAAAGAGCTTACAAGCTTGGAGAAAGGATAATAAACCAACTTTATTCAAGATACAACTGAAACAAAGTTTTTTCTTTGTACAAAGCTGCTGAAGACACATTTCACCTTTATATTTTGATTTAAAAGACGAACTTATACACCATTTTCAAGAGCTTGGAACGGGGTAGGAAAACACTTCCGGCCAAGGCTCCATCTATATAAACTCAGAATATTTGAACTTCAGAAAAGTTGACATTCAACAGTGGTGTGTGCTCTTGAATAACAAGGAACAATCGTAGCAAGGTTGTTGTCTCTAGCCCACAACATGGCAGGCGGGCAGCTTGAGCCAACAAACAGGTTGTGGCTTGTAGACTTCTAGTTCGTATTTACTACTAGTTATAGCTGTTGCTTTAGACTTCACAAAAACAAGTGGATAAATAAAAYTCATACACTTACTCAGCATACAAACAATTTATACTCCACAAAACAGACTACAAATGATGAAAAGGAACATTTTTACTGCAATGATCTTCTGTTAAAGGAATAAATCTATAGCTGCAAAATGTCTGATCTTGCAATGATGTCCATCACTAGCATATATCTCTCTATTTTGAGCTCTTCACCCGCCTCATCATATCGACGAATTCTCCAAATACTGAGACAAGAGCATATAAGATAAGCACTCACATTGCAACTCAATAATAAAACTAGATCTATAAAATCCGAGTTAGAAAATAGAGCAATTAGCAGCTAGCAGGTATGTTGTAGTGAGATTAAGATGGCATTAGAAGAGTAGGGAAAATGATAATGTAATTACCAGAGTCTGAATCATGGGGTCCTGGAGATGCCTCAGGGTGGTATTGGAGACACATGAGGTTCTTTGACGGATATGCAAGACCGGCACAGCTACCATCATTTAGATTGACGTGTGTCATTTCAACTCCCTCAGGAAGTGATGCAGGGTCTACTGCATAATTGTGATTCTGGAACAACATAAACAAAAAGCCTAAKAAATTCTGTTTAATGCTTAACAATGATTGAAAGCAGGGAATTAAATTTCATCTCCAGACTTTATCATATTGGAGTAAAAGATTTGCTGCACATTTGTTGTACTGTGAAGTGTGAACATTGTACAAACAGACCTAAGTTATTTCGTATAACACTTGGTAAGATTGAAAGCATGTGGTTAAACTTAAAATCCAATGTATATCATTATGGAAGCTCTCAAAAACCGATAAAGAATATGCTAGCCCAGAAACAAACTTTCATATGATTGGCAATTCAACAAGCCAAATAAAATATTTCAGGGAACAATAGATATAATGCAACTATTTAAGTCATTTTTCAGAGAGGATGACCATTTCAGCTGGCATACAATAGTCTCTGGTCATTMGTATGTCACAATAACATCTTCAATACCAAGTAATGAGCATTTTCAAAGTTGTTCGCAAATGTTGTGGACAGCAAACAAAACGATAGTGAACAATTGAATATGGCAATCTTTTTCACGGGTTGTGATGAAAAAGGCACAAAGTCACAAACCCAGATGGTAAACAAAAAGCCTAAACAGAAATACTGTAGTTGATAACAGCCAGTTGGTTATAAAGAAGTACCTGTGAACTAATTTCAACCCGACCGTTTCTCACATTACGAACAGGATGATTTCCTCCATGGTGACCGAACTTCATTTTGTAAGTCTTGCCACCCAATGCCTGGCCAAGCAACTGGTGACCCATACAAATTCCAAATATCGGGGCCTGTCCAATTAATTCTCTCACCGTATCAACAGCATATGGAACTGCTGAAGGATCTCCTGGACCATTGCTAAAGAGAATGCCATCCGGTTGCATTTTCAATGTTTCTGACGCTGGCCATGTTGAAGGAACGACTGTAATCTTGCACCCATATGATGCCAGACGCCTCAAAATATTATTTTTCACACCAAAATCATAAGCAACCACCTTCATTTTTAAACAAAAGCAGGAAACAAAAATCAACAAACAAGAACTGATAAACAAGTCACAATTGAGTTGGCAGAGAGATAGAAGCGAACTGAAGACCTTGAAAGTTTCACCGGGAACCCCCTGAGTGTTAAATTCCCATTCATTATCAGTTTTGTCAACCCACTCATATGGAGCTTGACATGAAACACCACTTATCAAATCAACGCCTGTATATGTAACCAGAAATTAGAGCCCACGCTTTATATGAAATATGAACCATAGTGAACAGCAATAAGAAATTACCAACAATGTCCCATGATTTTGCCATTTCCAATAGCTGATTGTCTGATTTTGATTCTTCTGTGCTCAATACACCAACAAGGCTACCATCTTCCCTCAATCTACGGGTGATAGCACGAGTGTCAACATCATCTATTCCACAGCCAAAGGTTAGTCAGTAAGTGAAAAGGCTAGCAACTAAAATAACTACAGATGCATGTGAACTTTCCAAATCGAAGTTTCCATATTTTGCCTTCTCACTTACATATACCCATGATGTTCCGTTTGGCTAAATAGTCTCCAAGCGTCTCCACACATCTATAGTTTGAAGTGCTGTGGGAACAAGAAACCGATTTCAGAAAAGTTCATTTTCGACATTTCGTGCAATAAACAAGCACCTACAGAGGCAATAATGAATATAACCCAACCTGATACTCAGGCTTCGAATTACAAGACCCCCAAGAAAACACTGCCTTGATTCTTCATCATCTGCAATGAGCATATAAATCTCATTACACATCGCCCTTGACAGATAGGATTGGTAAAAAAAAAAATCCTTGACACATGAAATTGGCAATAAAAAGTTTGTCTAGCATTTTCAAAAGAATTGAGCCATTTAAAAATGCTTCTCAAGCCCGTCAGCATCTAAAGTGTTTTGGAAAAGGAATTGTGTCATTGTGACACCTGCACTACAAATGCAACCAGAGGAAGTTAACAAATCTACTCACCAAAATTCACACCAGTATTTCCTATCTGAGGGTTTGTCATCAATACAAACTGTCCTGCGTAACTAGGGTCAGTCAGAATTTCCTGATACCTGCAACATAACAAAAACACAGAAGTCATGCGGATGCGGGTGATGCGACAAATCAGGCCAAAGATTACTGAATATCAAGTGAGACAATGGATGTGGTGAGCTCACCCTGTCAATGAAGTATTGAAGACAACTTCACCAACTTGTGTCCCAGCAGCACCGAACGACTTAGCCCTCCAGATGGAACCATCCTCAAGCACAAGTCTAGCATCAGATACCTTCCAAGGTCTACCTCCTGTCCCTGCATTTAAAGTGGTTGCAAGTATTATTATCATYGAGGCATCATTTACAGCATTGATGCCTCTACTTTACGAGCTCTCCTCTCTTAATTTGCACCCTCAATTCACTCACTTCCTATGTTAATCGGACTCGCCGTCATTGCACCCCGAGTATCAATGCTGGGTACTCCACAAACATACAAGGGTACGCAATTTGGATACTTCATACTTCATGGTGAAACAAAATCACACATTTCAGTACTTCACTTAAAAGTTAACCAAAAGGTCCTGTGACTTGTGTCGGACACTCGGACATATACCCAAATCCATCAATCCGAGCTGAATCCATCAATTAACAACAATACATGAGATGAACTCAACACCAACATAACCGAAGTGGTGATTTGGCTAATTGAAGTATACTTGCGAGAAAATTATCCAATATTCCAATGTCAACAAAACTTTTAACAACAAAGCAAACTTTATAAGAAAGACACCAATTTTTAGCCAGTAATCCATGACGCAACACAGTCTAATTGAACACGAAATACAATTCACAAATCCACATTTTGCTGCTCAAACTCGATTCCCAACAAATCCACAACACAAACCAACAATACCCAATAACCCATTAATCCAAATAGCAAGAAAATCATACCAAAAACATGAACAAATTAAAAAGAAAGCAGCTCATACCAGAAACAGAAACGGTGGCAACATCGTCTGAGAGAGAAACAGAACACTTGACATTGAACAGCTTAAGGCGTTGACTTTGACTTTTTTGGGTGTTGGGRAACGAAGTTCTAAGTGGGAATGTGAGCGCCAAATCCATCATCATACATGCCGCCATTTTTGTGGGAGAAATGAGTTCTGAGTTTACTGTCTCAGTAGTAGTAGGTGAAGAAGAGAAGTGAGAAAGATGATTTTCAATTTTAGGGTTTAGAAGATTTTGGAAATATTGGAATTGTAGTTCAGGGGTATACTTGTAATTTCAGAGGCGTTTTGAGTAGGAAATCATTTTAAACATTTTTTTTCGAATTGAAAAGAACATTTTGGGTGTGTAAACTGTGTAGTGTGTACTTGTGTAGTGTAGGACAGAGGACTTGAAGAGTTGTGACACGTGTGTGTTTATTGTCAGTTGTAATTGGGCATGTTTACTCCACGTTGTTAAAACCTTGTTTGGTGACCACAGGGATATAATAGATACGTCAATTGATGTGTCGGACACATGTTTTTGTACGATCGAGCAGTGTTGGTGTTCAATACGTGTAGGATACGAGACACGTCACTTAAATGAATGGAAGTGTTCTGATGTTTGTGCAACCTAGGTGGTCACAAATTCGATTGGAAATACTCATTTAGATTGAGGATCAGTGTGGTAATGTGTATAGGTTATAGTTAATGTATAGGTTTGTATCCCCCCTTCCCCTATTGWATGTTGAAGTGCCCTAATGGCTAGGGGTGTTCAAAAATATCTGATCCGATCAATCCGATCCGTGATCCGCTTGATCCGATCCGAAAAATCGGATATCCGATCCGGTTTTTAAGGTTTCGGATATTTCGGATCGGATATAATTTTCGAATCGGATTCGGGTCGGAATTTTTTCACTTTCGGATATTTTGGATATCCGAAATATCCGATTTTTTTATTAAAAAATAATATAATATGGAAAAATAAAAGAAAAATGGGTAAAAATATATATATTTGATCCGCGATCCGATTGATCCGATCCGAAATTTCGGATATCCGATCCGAAATTTCGGATATCGGATCGGATTCAGATCGGAAAATAATAGTTCGGATATTTCGGATCGGATATYCGAAAATTTTCGGATCGGTATTTCCCCGATCCGAAAATTTCGGATATCCAGATTTTCGGATCGGATCGGAACGGATTATCCGATTTGAACACCCCTACTAATGGCTTATCTCAAATCTCAATTCCACAAAAAAATAAAAATAAATAAATAAATATTTCGTAATAAGAATCGTTGCAATTAAAGTGATTAAATTTGAAAGGGAAATTTCCTCAAGTAACACTGATGTTTGGCCTAATAGCTCTTATACACCCGAGGTTTCAGGATAAGATCAGGTAACCTAGAAGTCAAGGTATAATAGCTCACGTAACCCTGCTGTTACTTTTTCCTTTAACAAACACTAACACCGTTACTTTTCCATTCAATTAACATTAAAACTAACTAATTAACCTAATTAGCCTAATTAACGCCTAAAACTAACTATTAAAAAAATCAGCATTGTTACAAACAAGCAGAACACATCACCCACGATTCCCCACAAAAGAATCATCATCAACGCACCATCATCATCAAACATATCATCACCATCGCTGCTTTATCTCTCTCTTCCATGGCACCCCAATTGGCCCCCAAAGCTTCKATCGAGCTGCTTCATCTCTCTCTTCCATGGCACCCCAACCACCATCCTCGCACCTTTCTTGCTCCTCTAACCACCGATAGCCACAACGACGACCAAGTAGCAACAACCAACAACAACGACGACCACCCACAACCAGCAGTAGACACAACAACACCATTCAACTCGCCATCACCACCAYACCAGCCACCCCCACCCCCACCCTCACCCCACCAGACAAAACGCCAACACCAACCAAATCGTCGCCACCAACCCGAAATTCCAGCAAAAAAGTCACCATTGGTACATGTTTGAAAATTGTTCGATTTGGGTGAAAAATTACTCGAAAAGTACACAAAATTGCTTGAAAATAGTTCGGTTTGCGTTGCGATTTGAGATACTCGAAAATTGTACGATTTAGATCATGACTTGGGTCGCGTTTTGGGTAGAAAATTTAAAGAAATCGCTCGAAAATTGTTTGTCTTGGGTTTGTAATTTGGTATGTTCGAAATTTGTTTGATTTGTGTCTTGATTTGGGTCGAACATTGCTCAGAAATTAAATAAAATTGCTCGAAAATTGAGATGCTCCCCTAAATCTGAGTGTTTGCAGTTGTTCTGGGCAATTTACTGTGGTGGTGGTGGTGCGTATTGTTGTTGTTGTTGTTGTTGTTGTTGTTGTCTTTGTTGCTTGTGAATTGGCGGAGGTGGGAAGCAGGGACGAAGGAGGAAGGAACGAAGGAGGAAGGAGTTGATGGTTGTCTGGGTTTGATGGAAGAAGGGAGATCGAAGGATGAAGGAGGGAGGAGGAAGCTATTAGAGTTTTTTCTTTTTTAAAAAAAAGATTTTTATGGGTTAATTGAGTCAACAACTAACAGTTTTAGTCAAAAACTAACGACGTCAATTAAATTTTAACGGTTAGGGTCACGTGAGTTATTATACCATGACCTCAGGGTCCTCAGGGTTACCTGATCCTATCATGAAACCTCAAGTGTATAAGAGTTATTAGGCCAAATCACAGGGTTACTTGAGGAAATTTTCCAATTTGAAATTATTTGACTTTATATAAACATATACACCTATTGAATACAAAATTGCCCCAAATTACTTAACATTGCTCCTATTTGAACATCAAATTACCCATTAATCCAAAATACACTTGATTTTCTTTTATTTTACAAATAAAAAACAAAATGAGGAAGGGGTTTGGAGCAGTGGCTCTAACTCCGCCTTTGATCCTTGAGGTTAGAGGTTCGAATCCTCATATTCCCCCCCCCCTTTTTAAATAACTCCCCGCTCTTGTGACTCATTAGCAACAAAAAAAAAAACAAAATAACACTTTCATTTGGTGTCCTAGCCACGACTGTTAGGATTCAAAAAATGAGTAGAGTGTGTGGTGTTTGAGTGGGTTGAGAATTGATGGGTAGGATGTGGAAGGTTTGTGAATTATATTGCTAGTTTGTGGGGATGTTGTTGTGAATTGGTTGGCGTGGTTGGGTAAATTGTGAATTACAAGGGGTGTGGGTGGGTGTAAGTTGCACTGACTTGCTAATTGTTGGGTTGTGCTTGTAGTTGTTTGCTCGCTAGGGAGGGGTTGCTTGTTGGTGGTTGTGACGGTTTGACTTGAAGAGTTGTGACACTTGTGTGTTTATTGTCCATTTTAGTTAGGCATATTTACGCTACGTTGTTAAAACTTCCTTTGGTGACCACAGGAATAGATTCGTCAATTGATGTGTCGGACACATATTTTGGTGCGATCGAATAGCGTTGGTGTACAATATGCATGGGATACGGGACACGTCACTTAGATGAAGTGTTTGTGCAAACTAGGTGGTCACAAATTCGACTGGAATACTTATTAAGACTAAGGGTCGATGTGTGCTATAGGATTGAATCTCCCCTTATCCAATTGTATGTTGTAGTGCCCTGATGGCTCATCTCAATACCAACAAAGAAAAAAAATGTTGCAATTAATGTGATTAAATTTGAACTTATCTAACTTCATATAAACATATACATTGTTGAATATATGATGAAAGGGACATTACTATACATTGCCCAAATTACTTAACATTGCTAGTATTTGAACATCAGTTTTTTAATTATATACCCATTAATCCAAAAAAACATAGTGGCATAACAACCGATAGTAATAATGGCATTTTGGAACAAACTCTCAACTTCAGTGGCAGGAAACTCAAAAACACAGTGACAATTGAACTAATATGCAAAACTCCGGTGGCACCCGAGGAAATTTCTCATTAATATACTTTCATAGTCTAATTTTAGATAAAAAGGAAACTATAACTGACCTACTCGATCGATGGGTAGTTACTTAAACTTTGGAATGATGAAAACATAAAAAATCAAAACGGTATTTAGAATTCAAGAAGCATAGATACTTAAAGAACATTTGATCAACTCAAAACTTAATAAGTAAGAGTTGCATAATCTCTAGCTCTCGTTTGTTGAAGTGTGGATCATTCAACTATTCAAGAGCAATGTCTATTCAATAAGAGAGTAGTTGTTATTTGATAAACTCTCAACATTATTAAGGCGCTAGTGGACTAATTTGTCCCGAGGAAATTAAATAAAAGAGGCGAGCCCCACACAAAAAGGAAGAAAAAGGGCTTAAAAAATCAAAAAAATAAGGGATCATATATTCACATGGTAGGCAAATTTTTTTGTTGATTTGATAAAAGTTTATTTTGACTTCATAAGCATTTGTGAAGACGTGATAAATTGATTTTTTAAAAATTTCCTAGTGAATTGCTGGTCCAATATCGCCTCAGTGCGAATCACTTCTCGTTGTTATCTTTCTTTTTTGTTTTTGACGAGAAAACTAAAATTGTTTCATTCATAATAAAACTAGACGACACTTACAATTTGATAGAAACGAAAAAACCATAATAGACATCCATAGAACCTATGAACATTTTGCATTAATACAACAGATTTGAATAATATTCGCCTTAATAAATTTCTTTCATCCGAAGCAATACTAATCTGTGAGTTCGCACAACTTCTGCATAACATCCGTTGTTGTGTAGTTACGTCGGCCTGTGTACGTCGGTAGTCTCCACGATCATGCCAAATAGAATGAAACCACACACACCAATGTTCGTAAAGGGATGAAGCATATATCGATCAGCGAAACCCTAAAACTTTGAATCAAACTCCCTCTCGAAGCTGAGACAATAACCAATAGCACAACCTGTGTACTAGTTGGCACCTGAAAGTCGCCAAACAATGGATTTAGACTCAGTCAAGGTCTCCTCCTGTGAATAGAAAGAGCAACAGAAAAACATCCAAAAATCCTAGAATTGCGATCAAATAGAAACTTAAACCCAGAGGACATCTTTATTGAAATCAAAATAAATAAAACTAAATTAAAGAAGCTTGCTTGAGACGTTACATTGCAGCACCCATTAACGATGATGGCGGAAACCCTACCAACACCTTCCAAGGCGCGGTTGGTCAGAGCAAAGCCTTGAAACACAGGTTCGAGTTCGTTTCCCCTCGGATCGAGGCTCTGAATCAGGGGGTCGTGATTGTTGCCCCTCGCTCGCGACGCACCGCAATGAACCAATGAAAGAGCATTAGAGCAAAGTTTAAACTCGTCAATAGGAATTGCATAAATAATCGCAATCGAGCAAATCCACAAGGATTGAGGGGGTTCACCGACGGTGAGGGGGGGACTGTAGTCTCTACCCACGTGGAGAGCCCCCTTGCGGCGAAACCAGAAGGGGCGGCCAAGGGAGGGGGATTGAGGGGAATACGACAAAGAGGGAAGAGATGAAGGGGAAGGAGATCGACGAGGGAAGAGAAGGGGGAGGCAAGACGAGAAGGAGGTGGCGGGAAACCCTACGAGGAGGGGTGGAAAACCCTACGAGGAGGGGAAGGGTGTGTTCTCAACTTTAGTGTTTTCTTTTTTGGAATAATTTTTCTCTTGTTGTTATCTGGTTAAGAAGTAAAAGCTACTGTCAATAATGTTATTTAGGGTACTTTTTTACGTGCAACATAAATGAAAAATTGAAAATTCACACAAAAATGACTCAACATTAACAACTCCCGTTAGATTTACTTTCAAATCTATTGGTTATTGAATAGGCACTGGCGCACCTGTCTCTTATACACATCTATAATATTGAGACGTGTTTAAGAAACAAATAGAGTGACAAATGTGTAACTATATGCAAAATTTCACGAGCATGTGTATGCAAATGTCATCACTTTTTCCATTTGTTTTTAATGAAATTTACAAATATGCCACTTAATTTGCTTCTTATTCACGAGTCACGACGTCTCGGTTTTAGATCATGCATTGTAGAACCCAACCCAACCCAAACCATACCATATGCAAAACGTTACGCATTTACGCTCCTACTGTATTTTCCTGAGAAGGATTCGGGTAAAACGTCGAGTTCTTCTTCTACAAGCGCTGATTTCTGCCAGCCATGGAAGCAGGTACATTCGAGTCTATAATCCCATCTCGTTATATTTCATTTACACTTCCAATTCACTCACTTCCTTGCCCAACTGACTATTTTTACACTGACCACCTTCAAATTTCTGTTCTTGATTCACCTTCACATGCTATTAATCCCCCTAAAATTGCAGCTATGTTAGTCCCAAAAAACCGTGAAAATGATTGGATTTTCGCCACTGAATTTGGGCATTTTCAGCTTTTATGTAGTTGCCCTGGAATTTCTAGGCTAATTTTGATTGGTAATGCCCCAAATGATGATGTAAAGGTTGGAACTTTGTATAAAAGATCAGTAGAACAGCCCCCAATTGATAGGGAGAAGTTAGAAAAAAGTCTGYACCCTTTGCTGATGGCTTTATTGCCTAAGGAAATTGCTCAATTGGGTGATTTTGATGTGCCCWTTTTGAATTATGAGGATAATGTGATTACTAGTGTGGTGTTAGAGAGGTGTGTTGGGTCTTGTGTGGGGGAAATGCTGGTTGAAGATGTTGAAATCGAGGGTTCRAAAAGGGAGTTCCGGAGGCGGTTGAGGTTTAAGAGGATGCCCAATTTGATACAAACTGAAATTAGGGTTCTGCCTAATGGGGTTGCTGATACTAGGTTGGATTCTTTGTGTATTGAAGAGGGTATCTTTTGTCCGGATTTACGGGTGTTGGTGCATCCTTACCTGGCACCTATGGTGGYTGGTCTTTCTGTGATTGGTGGGCATTTTCAGCAGTGCTTTGATTCCGGGGTTAAGCCTAGAGGGCTTTGCATTGGCGTGGGAGGTGGGGCATTGCTTACTTTTCTATCGTTGCAGTTAGGTTTCGAGGTTGTTGGTGTCGAGGTGGATGAAGTGGTTTTAAGGATTGCAAAACAATATTTTGGGTTACAAAGTAGTCATGGTATTCAGCTTTGTGTTGGGGATGGGATTGAGATCTTAAAGAAGGCAGCCAATCGTCACGGTGCCAATAATACTGAAAAGGATTGCTTTGAGAATTCTTTTGATTGTTTTGGGTCTAAATTTGATGTAATTATGGTTGACCTTGATTCCAGTGATCCTGAAGTGGGTATCAGTGCCCCTGCATTGGAGTTTGTGCAAAAAGATGTACTTTTGGCAACCGGTTCATGTCTTTCCGAGCTTGGAGTTCTAGTTTTGAATGTGATTCCTCCGAATAGGGAATTTTATAGTATGCTGATCCATAAGTTGCAACAAGTGTTTGTTGATTTGCATGAGATAGATTGTGGAAATGAAGAAAATTTTGTCCTTATAGCTTCAAAGGCACCTGCTGYATTTGATTCAGGTGTTTCTGAAAATGCATTTTTGAGGAAGTTGAAGTCTGTTAGTTCTGCTGCACTTRTGAATTCTATCAAGAGAATATAATGTTTATGATTAAACCATTTGTGGATTTCTTATCCCTGATACAAGATACAACTATTAAGGAACTATGGTTTGATTGAGGCATTTCAATAGCTTTTGTGTTWGGTGTCAACGCCTGCAATTCTTGGCTCCTAAAATATGAGCTGATTTCGTGGGACATGAACAGTATGAAGTTATAGCTCACCTAGTGCCTTTTATTGGAAAGAATAATTGTTTCAGTTTKGGATAAACCTTGGTATGAAGCAGAATCAATAGCTGGTGAATCATATAAGGTAAACAATGAACCATTTTTACCTTCTAAGCGTTCTCATCATTTTTATCCTTACATGATATTTTCTACTCGTATCTGTTTTGGAAATATTCATGTATTATCTTAGGGTAATATGAACAAGTAACTAATGTCAACTCTTGTCTGGCATCTAATCTATAAGATCCCATCAAAGAGCTRTAATAAGTTTTMTGTAACTGTGTTACATCTCATCATAATGTCAAGCTGTCCCTGTCTCCTGGGGTTCTAAGGATTGCCGTAGCCTTTCGTGATCTACATTTGATACTTTGCTGTTTTGCATGTCCGTTGGCATCTCTGACTTTGATAGAATATTTAACTTTCGTCATACTTGATCCAAGATATTTGCTACATTTTCCTTTTCACATTTGCCAAGACACAACCATAAATATTTATATCTTAAGTTGTATTGAAGATTTTTTTAAAAAAATAGAAACTACATATTTGAAAAGCACTTGTTGAGGCGACCACATGACTATGTTTTATCAGCGTATGTAAAAATAAATAAAGACAAACTTACAAAGTGAGCAGTGCTACTTTATAAGGTGTAGCATGTTWTTGGGTCACAGGGACTATTATTTTCAGCAGGCTTTAAGTTGTATTATAAACTGAGTAACTGAGAGTCCAAGACMAACTTGTAGAGAAATTTCTCTAATGATAGCTTGCCAAAATAATYATTCTTTTCTTTTCTTATCTGTGTATGTCGTTTTTGAAGCAGGTGGTCCCTGTTTTGCAATTTGCATTTATTCATGTCATTTGATTGTACTCTTGGAATGTTATTGTCCCCTTCTTCTATGCCTTTGTGGGAATCCTGGGTATGCGGCTGTTTGTTTGTGCATGCATGATTGTCCATGGTACTTAATTGTCCTATGACATCCTAAAACATGATTGCCATTATTTCAATGTTTGTTCTATGTCTGCTTAGTGTGTACACCACGAGCCTAGTTTTTGTCATTGCGTCAATTATATAAGAAGTCGAATTATTCATCCTTTCCCCCTCCTCAATTTCTCATTGTCTTGAATATTTTATACAAAATGTTTACCTTGCACTTCTTTGATGTTTGATATATAATGTACCTGGGAATGTGATTTGAACCAGCTGATTTATTGGACAAATGAACCAGTTGGTTTATTGTTTGAACATAAGTTCATATATGAAGTGTAGGGAGACTTTAAATCTGTAGCTTTCAAGCAACATGTCATGCACTTCTAAGTTCTAACTTTTTAAACTTAAAATACAAACAGTCGAGGAACATATATTCTTTTGTGCATTGGTTAATCATTGGTGATTATATACTGGATTCTTCTGTCGTAAAACACCTTTTGAAAATTGAAATCAACTTCTTCTGAGAAAGTGCCTTTTACATTCTGCCTGGAAGCACATTACAAGACACTTATTTTCCTTTGGATGATTTGGAGTGCATTGATATTGTAGGGCAAAAAGGAAGAAGAAATAACAAAAAAGGGCCGAAATATTTATTTATTTATTTATTTATTTTTTGTGAGTCCAGAATCCAATAATAAGGTGTTTATCTAATAAGCCAATGTCTTATGAGGTGCTTTCATGCAAAATAAACTTCAAAGATGTTTTATTGCAATAATTTGCATTTCTTTTACTGACAGAAAGTTGCATAAAAGATAAATGTTCACCAAAAAAGTGAAAACCTTATGTGTTTGACAGATTCAATTGTAGTAATAGATGGACTGTAGTACAACTTGAAGGAAAGCATTATTCAAAGATCTGTGAATTAATGGTTGAAGGAAAAGAGAGGTAGTCTTGAAGTATCATGTTAGTACATTGTACCTACTTGTATGTTCTTGCTAGTAAAGTATTTGTGAAGGAGGTCCTAGATTTGAGTCATTTAATGTTTAAAATTTAGTGTGTGGGAGTTTGACTCAGGTGATCAATAAGTTAAAAATCTTAATTCGAAAAGTTCACACCTCTTGATTTTGAACGGGAAGAATTGTAGGATTGAGTAACTGAATAGGGGGTTGAGTCAATTTGGGAGTGTGCTTGTTATCACTTATCAACGATGATTTACGGCTTGCACTTTGCCTGTAACTTTCTAATAGAATCATTTATGATGATGTATGTGCATGGGGCAAGCTGTTGTGAATCAACATAGCTTAAGAATCAGTAATGACAGAAAATAAGAAGAAGGTGATTGTGATTCTATAATGCAAGTTACAGAAAATGGATGTTAATTCCACTTTCAAGAGGTGACTTTCTCCCAAAGATGAGTTTTTGACACCAAACAACTAAAACACTCTTCAATATTCAGCATGATCCTTTCCATCTTTACTCTCCTCTCTATATAAAAAAACTGACTTGCTAACTTATTCTTCAGGCCATTGCTCAATCTACTTAGCCTATTCATTTAGCTTGTTCATAACAGCCGTGTGTTGGTATGACATATGAGTATGATCGGATGTCCGTTAAAAGTAGCAGCCAATGTCATAGTTTACTCGTAGTTTTTTAGAGTCCTAGACATTACTATAAAAGATCATCTATTTCCATTTGTGATTTATATTTGTATCTCACTGCATCATCGTATTTGTCCATAAAAAAAATATTTTAGGGACAAGGTAATGTGATGACATACAAGATTGCTGATGGAGTTTCAGTGATTTTGGGCATTACTTTTGATATTTACCTGGCAAAGTTCTTCTTGGTAAAGTAACATGGTCCCTTGACTCTTATGTCTCACCTGTTTTAGGAGGCTCCAGTAACTTTTTGTTCAATGGCATCAGATGTGAGCTTTTATCTCTAATATATTTAGATAAGAATTGGCAACCCCAATTAAGATATGTAGGATATATCAAGCAGAGTCACGGAAAGCATGCTCTTCTCTGTTTTCTCATTGGGGACTGGACTGTTACCTATTCCCGTAGATCTTACTGTTTTTCCATTTCATTTAGGGATTTTTTCACTTGGCTTCTTTGTAGAAACATAATTACTTTGTAGTTACCTTTTGATAGAATGTGTTTGTCTGTGCACCAAGATTAGCATATCTGCTTGTGCATCACGTTAGAATCTTATGCAATTAGCCAATTAATGAGAATCTGGAAATACTTTTAAATGGGGACTTTCTAATTGCTCTAAAGTTATTGTATTGTTCAAACTATACTTCATCTTTTCTAGGTGAAGCGCTTTAATTTTCATGGTTTCCAATGCTCTACTCTCACTATTACTATATCTTCACCTGTGTATATCCGTCAATGTATGACATCCATTTCATTTATATTAGCAAATGAAATAGTGTAAATGTTAGCGTTGCATTTGAACAGAGGAAGTAAAAAATTTCAACTTTGTTGCATCAACTCATGTGTTTCTTAAAACACAATAATCATGAACATAAAAGTCTGGTAGGAAGCAAAGTGGAATCTATTACGAAGTTTATGAAATAAACTTTCTGTGATGTTCCAGTATTTCTATTTGTTACAACTCCTTACAAGAGTTTAAGGAGCCATGATCTAGAGAATTTCAATAGTAACTTGTCATACCATTCATAATAGAGGATTTCCACTAGCTTGTCTGTTGGTCTATCTGGTTTTGATAGCTTATCCAAATTTTGAAATACATTTGTTGCTCTTCAGATGAAAGCGTCAGTGACGATCAAGCTGTGATATGAACCGAGACCAACATTTGGAGATGTTTCTCTAAGGTAATAGTTCTGTTGCTAAAATTGTTTTCTGTAATTTTCATATACTTTTATTTGAAGCTGGTCATATGACTCATATTGTCATTCATGTCAGTGGATCATACTCTTCGTTGTTCCTCTTTCTACTCAGTGCCTTTGTGAGCTGGTGCTTGTTCATGTGTGCTTGCTTCATCTTGTCAATCTGTTGCATCTCTTATTATTTATTGAATAATCCTTCATAGTTTATAAAGCATGGGCTATCTTTTGCAACTTAGAAGCTAGTTTTACATGTCAACATGCTTTTTTGATGTCTTTTCCCCCATCTAATTGAAGCTATGTCTGTACATCACCAACCTATTCATCTTCTGCTATCCTCTTGCTCTCGGTACATGTGAGTATAATCATATCAGCTTCTCAAAGATGTCACGTGTCAAGTTTACATTCAGGAGCATTATTTATGTGTGGGATCGGAATATGCAACTTGCACTTGCTTTGAGTCAGTTTCTTTTGAACATTCATTATCCACTAGACCAGTATCATAGGTAAGGATGAAGTAGGTTTCTTATCATCGAATGTAACTTGGGTTTCTCTCCTCTTCAAAAAAATAAAAATAAAATAACACTTAGACTAATCAAAGTACAAGTAACACTTTTCTTTCTGAACTCTTTCTTCTTCTTCTTTTTTTTTATTATTTTATTATTTTTTTTTAAAAAAAACTTACAAACTAGTGATAACACCATCTGATTCCCTGTTTTGTTTACGATATATTCCATTTTTGAATAGTATGAAAATTACATTTCTGCATTAGTTATTTTGGGTTTACATTTCCCGTTTATTGTTTCTAAGCAACATACGTTGTCTAGATGTCCGAAACCCTCACAAAAGATATGACCAGATTTTACGAAAAAACACTTCTTGTCACTTTTGTAAGTTGTAGCATATAACGAATGTAGTCCACTAGCCGTTATTATTTTAGGAAAGGAGATTCCCATTGGTAACCTTGTAGGTTTAAAAAAAATAAAAAAATTTCCCATTGATAACCTTTGTGGCTAAAAAAGACCTTGCACTTTTGTTGAATTCCCAAATGTGACTTTTCAGTTCAAATTTTCGTTATATTTAGTCGTGAAAATCAATGCACAAAAATCGAGATGTTTCAATAATGCAAATTGAGACGAATTCAATTGTAAATTTTGACCTCAAATAACCTGACTATTTTTTTGGCAATAAATCAATGCATGTAAGTTGACAAATTCTTCTGGAAATAGTCTGCTTATGATTTTTTTGGTGTTTTTTGTGGGGGGTGGTGGTGGTGGTGGTGGTGGTGGTGTTATTCATGGGTCAAATTAGTAGAAGCCTAGAAAGTTATTTTTGAGAATTTCAAAACCACAATGTACCATTGAGCTTAGTTTTAAAAAGCGCGCCTAGGCTCAAGGCTCTTCCAAGCTCAGGAGAATGGGCTTTTTATAGGCGAGGCACGCCCCACCTACAAGAGGCTCACAGAGGCGTGCGCCTTAAGTGAGGCGCGCCTTTGCGCTTTTTGTAAGTAGCTTAGACTTGAGTTATTAATTGATGTGTGTCCATTGTTTTTATAATATTAACTGTCTACAATGACTATCAATTTTTTTGCATATAAGAGGCTTTTTCACTGAAATTTTAGCACCATGATAACAAAAAATATCTAATATGCTAGGTGCGTCTCGCCTACAAAAGGCGCGCGCCTTTGCATTGCGCCTAGGCTCCAAGGACCCTTTGCGCCTTGGTGCGCCTTGCGCCTTTTTAAACTAAGCCATTGAGAAACCCAAAAACTACAAGGTTACCTAATGGTGAAATAAGATTAGGTAAGAGAAAGGTTGATATCCAGTATTAATGTTGGGAACACTCGGAACAGTATTTGTGTCCTGCGAGAGTATCTCTCTTATTTTGATTTAAGTTCAGGTAACAAGAGCTGTTTTTTTCTGCAAATTTTTAGTTCTGGAATCTGGAAGGAGGACAACAACTTTAGATACTTGAATGGTCTAATGTAGATATGTGAATCCGCTGTCTCTTCTCATAGGACCTTTAGGCTTCAGTAACAATTTTTTATGCGGGTGTAACTTATCAAAAAATGAAAATAAGAAATGTAGAGGTTGGACCTACTATTTTGGACCTTCCTGCAGCAAATACTTCCTCCGTTTTTTTAGTTGCCCCATTGTTCATTTAGGGAAATTTCCCAAAAGATGCACCACTCTTCTTTTTTTTCCTTTTTTGGATCGGGGACCACACTTAAAATATTCATTAATCCCTCTTCAATCACTCTTTTTTGTGGGGTTCACATAACTTTTCCCACTTATTCCATTATAATATTCATCAATACACTTACTTTAACCTCTTTTCTCTCTTTTTTGGACCCCACTTACATTATTAATATACCCATCAATACACCTCATCAACTCACCAAATTTTGCCTCGGTTTCCGAATTTTTCACTATGGGGCATCAAAAAAAAAAAAAAAAAAAAAACGGAGGAAGTATTTTCATATCTAGTGGAGGATTCAATGTATTAGTACCTTTCCTCACTTTATAAGTAGTAGTCAACTTTTGTATAATATATTAATATACAAACATAAACCCTAGTGTTACTGGGGTAGTAGTTTTTGATTTTTCAAACCTAGAGCTTTGTAGTTGCAGACCCCCATGCACGTGGTAGATGGTATTATAATTAAGTGGGGTGCCCTATTCTTGATAAAACTGTAGAATATACTAACATGGGTAGATCTAGTGGAGCTTATTATATACTTTCAGCATTGACTGATGGTTGGAGAAACAAGATAGAAAAGATTATGAACAACTTGACTATTGTTAATGTACCTTTTGATTCATAACAACCAAAATCCAGAAATCCACAGTGGAAGTGCAAGATCTACTCTAAATAATCACAAATGGCTGATGTCGGAACTGTACTCACTATTGCTCAAACGTTGTTTGCAGCACTGGAATGCTCAAGCCTAAAGGAATTTTTATCTGTTCAGGGCTATAATTCTGATCTGGAAGACCTCAAATTAACGGTCTCTACCATAACAAAAGTGCTCCTTGATGCTGAGGCTAAGCAAGAGTTCTCTCACGAGGAGCAAGATTGGATTGAGAAACTCCAACAGGCTGTTTATGATGCTGATGATTTGTTTGATGAGCTCCTTACTTTGGCTAAACAAAAGGARYAKAAAGCAGGTGGCAAAGTTTTTGAAGAAGTGTGTGATTTCTTTTCTTCTAACAACAAAATTAAGGCGGCTTATACAATTTCTCGACGGGTCAAGAAAATCAGGAAGAAGTTGGATGCTCTCGCYGATAACCACAGAAAGTTTGGCTTTGTTATTAACTCCCAACCTATTAGGAGAAGAGCAGAATCCTGTTCTTATGCTTATGTGGGTGATGTTGTTGGGAGGGAGGATGACTTGAAGGCTGTCTTACACATGTTGTTAGATTCTGATGACAGGGATGATGTTGGCTTCCTTACTATTGTGGGAGTTGGAGGATTAGGGAAAACCACTCTTGCTCAATTACTGTATCATGATGAAAGGATTAAAAACACCTTTCCTTTGAGGTTGTGGGCTTGTGTTTCCGATCAAGAAAGGGAGGATTTTGATGTAAACACAATTCTTACCAAGGTTGTAGAATCAGCCACATCAAAGAAGCATGATGGATTTGGAATGGATCTATTGCAAAGTGAACTGCAAACGGAGCTTRCAGGTAAGAAGTTCTTGCTTGTTCTTGATGATGTGTGGACTGAGGATCGCTATAAGTGGCTTGACTTGAGAAAATTCTTGGTTCTAGGCGGAAGGGGAAGTAGGGTTGTTGTAACTACACGCTCAAAAGTAACAGCAAGTATTATAGGAAGCGGACAGTTTACATATGAATTGAAAGGTTTGTCCAAAGTGAATTCGTGGCGATTGTTCGAGATGACCGCATTTGGCATGGGGCACACTCAAGATTTTCCTCCTGAATTAGTTGAGATTGGTGAAAACATTGTTGAAAATTGTCATAACTCTCCTCTGGCTATAAAAGTGGTTGGAAGCCTTCTGTTTGGTCAAGACATAAGGAAGTGGAAATCAATTCAAGAGAGTGGTCAGTTAACCAAACTTAGACAAGGTAATAATGAGATACTGTCGATATTAAAGCTCAGTTACCATAATCTTGAGTCCTCATTGAAAAGTTGCTTTAGGTATTGTGGTTTGTTTCCCAAGGATCATGTCATATACAAGAGAAAGTTGATTAGCCTTTGGATGGCGCAACAATACATCGTCCCATTTGATGGAGGCCAAAGCATAGAAGATGCCGGGGAAGAATATTTTTCAATATTGTTAAGAAGATGCTTCTTTCAAGATGCAGAGAAGGATGAACACGGTGAAGTTTATTCATGTAAGATCCATGATTTGATGCATGATGTTGCTCAAGATGTAGCAGGGAAAGAATTTTGTTTCGTGGATTCCATATCAAGCAACTTGGCAGATACTACTCGCCATCTTTTTCATGTTGGAAACACATGTGTAGAGAGTTTCTCTAAACTTAAGATCCGTTCGTATCTTAGAGATGGCTATAATCAGTTTCAGGTGAGTTCATTGTTTGCTAGTTGGAGGTGTCTGAGGGTACTTGACCTTCATGACTTGGATATCAAATCTTTGCCAGATTCACTAGGCCAACTGCTGCATTTAAGATATCTTGATTTGTCTGAAAATACAAATCTCAAGGCACTTCCTAATTCAATTACAAAGTTATATCATCTTCAAACTTTGAATGTAAACAATTGCAAGTACTTGCGTGAATTGCCCATGGACTTGAACAAACTAGTAAACCTTAGGTGCTTGCTTAACGAGGGCTTAGAAATGTTGTTTTGTATGCCTCCAGGAGTGGATAAATTGACTGGTCTTCATACACTTTCTGCATATGTTGTTTCAAAGGAAAAATATGGAAAACAAAGTGTTGTTGGTCAGTTGAACGAGCTGAGAAAACTAAAGAACTTGAGAGGCAGCATTGATATCTCCATCCGTGTGGATGCGTTCTCCCTCTGGGAAAATGATAGTGAAGGAGGATTTTTGAGAAGCATGGAGCATCTCAAGGAGGTATCAATAAAGTTTTGGGGTTGCTATTCGGGAGAAAAAGATTATACAAATGCTGTTAATTTTCATGAATCTCTATTGGAAAACATGCAACCGCATTTTAATCTCAAGGTGTTCAACTTGAACGGTTTCCAGGGTGCAGGCATTCCAAGGTGGGGAAAAGAGTGGTCGACCTCCCTCCCAAATCTGGTCAAAATCAAACTTGAAGGTTGCCATGGATTGCAAATCCTCCCGTCTTTGAGCAAACTTTGTCATCTGAAATCATTGGAACTCCGTAATCTGTGTAATTTGGAATACATTGAGAATTCAAGCATCATAAGTGATGATTCAGCTGTTTCTGCACCAGGGTCAATGATAGCAGAATTAACATTCTTCCCCTCCCTCAAATATCTTAATATTGATACACTGCCGAAGCTGAAAGGATGGTGGAAAGTGGCTAATATGGTCACTGTTCAGCCCAATGATAGCAGCCACATATTGCAACCATCTTTTCTAAATCTTTCTGCATTGTTTATCGATAATTGCCGTGAGCTGAGGTCATTTCCTCCTTGTCCAAGCTTGGAGCAACTTGGTTTGATGGGAGTTGACAGACAACTGCAAACAAGAATTGACGAGGGTGATATAGGTCTGTTTCCTTCCTTGTCTACTTCCTCGCTAATGTTGCAATCAGATAAAGGAAGTTCACTCTTGAAACTAAAGAATGTGGCATTAAGTAATCCGGATCATCTGAAATTAATTGCTGTGGAACATCTTATTAGCATGTCCATTGTAAGCGCTCCATTTCTGAAGAGTTTGTCAGAAGTTGGAGAGATTTTCAAGAATTGTTCATCACTGCGAAACCTTAAGATTATTTTCTGCTTTCAACTCAAGTGTCTCTCAGGAGGTTTGGAGTATCTTACTGCCTTGGAGTCTCTATCATTTCACGGAACCTTTAAGGTCTTCTCCACTACAGAGGATGATGATGATGATGATGTACTTTGGAGTTCTCTTAATTTGACCCTCCGTTCCCTGGAATTAAGTTCGGTATGTCACCCATCGATTCCACCCAAAAAGCTCTTTCTACCCAAGGGGTTTCGGCACCTAACCAATCTCAGATGTCTGAGAATTGTATATTCAGAATTGATAGAACTACCAGAATGGATTAGCTGCCTATCCTCTCTTCAATCACTGAGCATTGTTGGCTGCGAGGATCTCAAATCACTGCCCAATGCATTTCGGATGCTCTTCTCTCTTCAACGACTCGAAATAAGACGTTGCTCAAAAATGTTTGCCAGAAGATGTCGAAATCCAGAGGGGGAAGACTGGCCTAAAATCCAACACATTACCTTCCATTTTCTATTCAATTGAAATTTTTAATTTTAAATACATGATTGCCTATTCTCTGTTGTACTTAACACTTTTCCCACAATAGAAGTTGAGAAAAATTGGGAAATAAAGGATGCTGTGTTCTCAGATTTCAAGCTGTCTACCTACTCTATGTTCTTTTTTTTTTTTTTTTTTTGGTGTGATGGGATATGTTGTATTGAGCACTAATGAATCGAGCAAATGTTAAAGCTTAATCATTGAATATTTAGATCGTGGTAGATATCCTTTCTTTTAGTGCTGTAGTTATGAACTACTACAACTAATGGCTATAATTAGTATGTTAGTAGTGCTGTTTCTCCGGCAACTGGCTAATACAACGCTGATCTGAACAGCCCTTCAAGGCGGGCCGACATTTAATGTAGGTCTGATCCGAAATCAAATCGATACCAAAAGCCTGAAACTCCTTGATTGATATCAAATTTTGAATGCCACACGAACCAATTGAAAGAGCCCACCAATGTGAACCTTGGATTGAGTCTTGAGAACGTTTAACAGAGACGAACTAATTAAATATAAATCCTAGAATTTAATTAATTTAGTGAGAAAATCCACGAATTGTAATTCCTACGGAATAAATACCTCTGATCGAGCCCCGACTCACTCGTTGTGGTTAATATCGTATTCAAAGTCAAACCAAAGCACTGCTAGAAGGTTAGCACTCTAGCAGCATTGGACAAGTCTCAGCCCTTTGATGACAAATATCAAGATAGATAATGAGAGGAAAGTGAAAAGAACGAGCAAAAACGAGAAGTGAGTACAACACGAAACGTCCAAGAAGGCAAGACTCAACACTGACTTTAGCGGCGCTTTTTAGACGACCTTTTACTCTGCGCGATGTCCCCACAACTCATCTTGTCTGACGTCGACACCTCATTCAGCTTCGAGCTTGGCAGCGCCTGCGCATATCTGTCCTCAAGCTCGACTCCACTTCTTTCGGTATTCTCTCTCCTCTCTCTTTTCCGCATTTTATTCACAACACCTGTGTGCGTTCATTATATTTATTCAATATTATGGTTGTTGTTTGCTTTTTAGATGTGTTGTCATGAATTCGGCTACTGTTAAGGATTTGAAGTGATTTAAGAAGGAAAGTTACCGAAAATGGAGCAATTCTCAATTGGGTCATCGTCATATTTCTTGGTATTACTCATTTTTATATTTCTGTAATTTAATGTTTATGATAGTATTAAACTTGCTGCAATCACCCCCAAAAAGCTCAATTGTGAAACTATTTTAGGGTTTGAAATTCAGGGAGTATGTTGAAACTGCTGAATTCATTACACTTTCTTCAATTTTGGTTGATAGTAGCACTACTTTGTTCAGTAGTTTGGGGGTCTCAAATATGCATTTCATGGTATTAGTTTATTGCAGCAAAAACATTATTTTGGGTGCTTTGTATTTGGAAAGCTTTGACCTTTTAGTTGATTTCTCAATTGTATTGCAATGGCAAATTTTTAGTGAGGTTCTTTTTACTGAAATTTCTGGCGCTTGAATGGATTTTAATAAGGAATTATGTGAGGTGATAGTCTAATGGCACTAATGAGTGAAGTTGGTAGAGAATTTTGGTTGATGAGAGTTGAAACGTTTATAAAGTGAAGTTGGCTGACCATTTTGTTATTTGTCACTGAAATGCAATGCAACTTCAAAGTGTAACTTTTCTGTTTCGGACTAGCTAAGGCCTAACTGCAGCAAAGCGAAAGCCTGAAAAGGCTAAAACAACAAAAATATAAATTAAGCAAGAAACTATAAAACCAGATTTTATCCTGAGCATTAAGGGTCTGAATGTCTGATGGATGACAGAATTAATTCTCAGCATTAACTAGCAACTAAAGTCTGTACACACTTCTCAGGACAGCCAATATAGACTTCCCAGACTGCTACGTTCCTTTGCCTCCAAAGTAGGATAAACCAGCTCATCCATACAAGTGATACAACTATACAAGCCTTTAAGACTTGCCTCTGAAACATGCTCCAAACACCAGCCTTAATCCAAAGAATAACCGAACTGACATTTGTAAATCTGACATCAACTCTCAACACTGCTTCCAAATTCGAACAGTAGAAAAAATAGATGATCCTGAGTCTCTGGACAGAATTGACAAAGAGGGCACAGCACAGAACCATTCAAACCCATTTTCTGCGGCTTATCTCTGATTCTCAACCTTTTCCACTTAACCATCCACACAATAAAAGAATGATTTGGAATATTCAGCCTATTCTAAGCCCAAGTAGCCCAGGGAGGTCTATAAATTTGACCTTTAAGCCAGGCATAACCACTGGCAACTGCCTTTAACATTATGTTGCCAATTAGAATTCACCTAACCACCAACGAGCCTATCTTTAACTTTGCAAATCTGCCTCCAATACCATCCAGAAGAACTAGGAGCAGATATGTCTCTCTAAGATCTACCTTTGATATAAAAGTGATCAACCTATCTGAGCTCAGAGACTATCATTTTTATTAGCAATATTCCACACATTTTCCTCCAAGGCAGCTACATTCCAGATAGGTCAATCTCTAAAACCAGGCCTCCCTTGACTTTCTTCCTGCACACAATATCCAATGAGACAGGCGGAGCCTTAGAGGAGATTCATAAGTCTTTGTTGTCTCTTGGGAATGTAGAATTTTGAATATTTCTAAGTTAGACATTCTATCCTCAATAAAAGTGTCAGAAACTCAAAGAACTCCCTTTGTAGAATTTTGAATATTTCTAAGTTAGACATTCTATCCTCAATAAAAGTGTCAGAAACTCAAAGAACTCCCTTGTTTGAGATACAAATGTGTGATGAACAACACACTTAGGCTTGAAAACTTTTGTGTTCGAGTGATTATGTTTTTTAACCTCTAAAAGTAGACAATACTGAATTCATGGATGAGTTCATTCCGTCGGAGAGTAGCACATCAATTAAGGATGAAGGCATATTACTTGTCCAAACTAATATACGAAATAGTAATTTTCATTTGAGAAAGGTTGTAGGCTTCAACGACACGGGCAGTTCTGTTTCCTTTCTATCTCGTYATTCTCGTGTATTCACACCAGAATGTGTTTTTTGTCACTCTAGGATGRTTTCATTCTCACTTAAGAAATGCAAGGCATTTGGATAGTTTATGTTTGATAGGGAAAGTGTAAAACAACAAAAATACAATAAAACAACCAAGGAATTAACAAACTATCAAACCATGTTTTATCCTGAGCATTAAGGGCCTGGTGGATGACAATTAATTCTCAACCTTAAACTAGCCACTAAGGTCTGTACACACTTCTYAGGATCGGACAAGACRRACAGCCAATAATCCCAATATAGGCTTCYCAGACTGCTAAGTTCCTTTGTCTCCACTCAAGCCTTACACTATGTTTGGATAACAAWGGAGGAGAGAAAGGAAGGGGAGGGAGAGAGGAGGAAAGGGAGGGAAGAGAAAGGGAGGAGTGGACAGACTTGACAAAGAGGGCACAGGACAGAACCATACAGACCCGTTTTCTGCGGCTTATCTCTGCTTCTCAACCTTTTCCACATAGCCATCCTCACAATAAAAGAATGATTTRGAATATTCAGCCTATTTCAAGCCCAAGTAACCCAAGGAGCTCTATAAATTTGACCTCTAAGCCAAGCAYTATGTTGCCAAATATAATTCACATAACTACCAATGAGTCTATCTTCAACTTTGCAAATCTGCCTCCATTTCCATCCAGAAGAACTAGGAGCAGATATATCTCTCTAAGATCTACCTTTGATACAAAGACGATCAACTCATCTGTGCTAGAGACAATCATTCTTATTAGCAATATTCCACGCATATTTTCCCAAAGCAGCTACATTCTAGATATGACAATCTCTAAAACCAACCCTCCCTTGACTTTTCTTCCAGCAGACAATGTCCCATGAGACAGGTGGAGTCTTAGAGGAACTTYGCRAGTCTTTGTTGCCTCTTAGGAAAATAGAATTTTGAATAYATCTAAGTTATTCTATCCTCTATAATAGTATCAGAAACTCATAGAACTCCCTTGTTTGAGATACAAATGTGTGATGAACGATGCACTTTTGCTTGAAAAMTTTTGTGTTCRAGTGATTTATGTTTTTTTAACCTCAAAAGTAGACAATACCTTATTCATGGATGAGCTCATTTCGCCAGAGTAGTACATCAATTAAGAGGCATATCATATGTCCACACTAATATAGTAATTTTCATTTGAGAAAGGCTGTAGGCTTTCAAYGAAATGGGAAGTTCTATTTCCTTTCTATCTTGGGTATTCACACCAGAATGTGTATTTTGTCACTCTAGGATTCTCACTTAAGAAATTTGAGGGAATTGAGGCATTTGGATAGTTTATGTTTAAAAGGGTGATGCGATTGACAATATTATAAGGTTAATGCCTTACTTGCTCCGTTGCATGCATCTTTTCTCTCATTGATAAATTACACCATGTTGGAATTGCAATCATCAATTGTAAGGGAGAGTAGGGAGGAGTGAATAAATCTGTCTCTTATACACATCTAGATGTGTATAAGAGACAGGCATACAAGAAGAAAAAAGCATCGTTTTTTCCATGGTTTAAACAAGCTTTCATAGGGGTGCAGTGATTACTACTGGAATTGTGTATATCTGTCTCTTATACACATCTAGATGTGTATAAGAGACAGGTATCTGGTTCCTATTCAATTAATTTAGTGGGATGCATCTCTTTTGTTCTGCAGGTGCAATTTATACCTTTTATTGCAGCAAGGCAAAATCAGAAGCATACAAGAAGAAAAAAGCATCGTTTTTTCCATGGTTTAAACAAGCTTTCATAGGGGTGCAGTGATTACTACTGGAATTGTATATATTTCCTCTTTTTTTTTATATATATATATTTGGCAACGGAGAAATAAGAACCACTTAAATCCCTTTCCTAGCTGTATTGGCCAATACACGGGCATCGACAACATAGGACCTTGAAACATAATCACTTGAAACATAATCAAACCACAAGAATGGGGATCTGTTAACATCCTGAGAGTCTGTACATGCTTGGATGCTCCTTGTCATAGTTGCTGCAAAAGAGAGCCCCTCCAGCATTCTGTAAGCTTCTGCTTGAACGGCTGAGGTAGCTAAGATCCGCATGTCTTCTCTAGCTACTTTAATGTTGTGAGCCACAAGCCTACAAGATTACAAGAATCCAACTCATAGCAGCTCTCCAATCACTACTTKTGGCATCCTTCTTCCACGCTCCWTCAYTCCATCARTAATTGACCTAGAGTCAMATGAKCCATTGTKGTGGTGGCTTGAACCCAATCTTTAATCTAAATTTTGATTATGTGAAAAAACTGCTGGAATTGGTGCTTTATGTATGACACCGTATGTAGAATAATACGAGAGGCTTATATGCCCTGTACTGCTGCACAACTGCACAAGAGGATGTTTTGTACTTAGAATCATTGGAACTCTGGAAGTATTCAAAAGCTTCCTAAATGTAGTGTCTCCATCAGTTTCACATAATCACATGTACTGTATAAGAATATTTCTCCTCTCAAGTTGGTTTTCTGTGTTACCATCTTTGGTGTTCTTTCGTCTCTTTTCCCCTCTTTTATTTTGCATTTGTGCTATTCTTCCTACAGCATTTAATTGGAAGTTCTTCTAGTGTTCTTGTAATACAACTGCCTAATATGATTGCTGCAGTCTGCAGTATGCTGAAGCAAATTTAAGAAACACTGATCTGATAAAATATCATGTCAGATTACAGTACTGCTCTCATTTTTGTAAAGCTGTCAAAAATTACAGGATAATATTCATATCAGTATCCCCATCCCCTAGATACAAAACGATTACACCTCACRTACTGCGATGAAGAAAACCAGATGCGGTAAAAGACTAAAAGATGAAGTCATCTAGGATTGTTATTATACARTATTTGTTTAGCTTTGCAAGTATTTACATATAACRATCAACCGTGACTTCTAGGATCAGGAACTTGGTGAACTCTTCTGGCCTCAGCATTGGAATATTGGCCAACAGCACGGGCATGAGGAATGGAGTCCTTACCACTAGCTAAAGCATCGATGTTTTCGAAGAAAAACTGTCTTGGAAGTTTGCCAACAACACTCCCCTGTTCGTTACCATCCTTGTCCAAGAATGCAAAATGTGGGATGCCTTCGACCCCAAACTCGTCTATCTCCTGCTCCCACTTTGTGTTGTCAACATTTAGCATCACAAAGTTTACTCGATCCCTGTCGTCACAAATAATAATACATAAAAAATACACACATATATACTGCTAATGATTCGAAATTGTCATCGAACGTACCTGTACTGTTGCTCAACATTGTATATCTCAGGTGCTAATTCCCTACAAACTTCGCACCAATCTGCATAGAACTCCACAACTGTCGGTTTGCCATTCGATAGTGCCTTTYTCATACAGTACAAAGAGCATTATCAAAATGGACACTATGCACATGAATATCATCACTAATCAGCATGATTTAATTAAAAYAAAAACCTGTTCAAAAGGTAAAGCCAAGGCAGTGAGGTCACTCAAAGAAACACCAAAATCCAAGCGAGAGGATAAGAAAAGGCCCAAAGCTCCCACAGACGAAAGCAAAGCAATCCGCTTGTTGACGAGTTTGTCAGGAAGTTGCACCGCTTCGGAGTTGGAAGGGGAAACAGATTCGGARTCAGAAAYGGAWACGGATTCGGAGTCGTTGGATTGACATGATATGGAAGTTAATCTGAAACTTTTACGTACGARCGGAAATGGTMTTGAAGCTCTGAAAATGAACAAAGAGGAGTGAATCGGATGAGATGAACGAAATCTACAACCACTAAATAAGTTCAGGTTTGTAGAAGCCATCGACAGTCCACGAATACCATATGAACAATGCGGATAGTACCTAACTCACACACTCTTTGTGGTTGTAGGAAAACTTTTTTTAAAAATAATAATAATAATAATTGAACTAACAAAGTTGAGAATTTTTGATATAGATATTGTAAATTAGATCCAAAATTACACATTTGCTTCGGATTCTAAATTAATTACCACAATACAGTCCACCTAGGATTGGAGTAATTTTTAATTTTTTTTTAAATAAAAATCATAAGTCGCTATTTAAAGTAGCGTTTTCATTCTTTGCACCCAAAAAAATAGCATCTTTATTCAATGTTAAGCATCCTACTTCATCTTCGCGGCAATACTCCTTTCTGGCTTTCGTTGCTTTACTTATCTTCTCCCCTCTACTTCTTCAGACTATCATACTTCAATTTTTTTTTTTATTTTTTTCACAATTCGAGCAAGTGACAACCACCGAACATACCTCCGTCGACTGTCTCGCCGTCGCACATCGACTTTGTCGCAACTCACGATTTCCCTCTACTTCTATCACTCTTCAATTTTAATGAGATGAGAAGATTTATAATTTACCCATAATTTGTTTGATGATACTGGTTCAATTGAATTGGTTCAAGTTTGATGCCATGGCTTTGATTTTAGGGTTATATTGCTCTGGTTAACAAATGAATGTGCAGGCATAGTCGCTACTTGAAGTAGCGATTTCACTTGGATAAAACGCTACTTCAAGTAGCGTTTTTTTCTTTTAAAAAAAATTAAATTTGCTCCGAATCAACCTGGACTGTATTGTGGTAATTAGTCTAGAATCCGAAGCAAATGTGTAATTTCTAATCTAATTTACAATATCTATGTCAAAAATTCCAAAGTTGATTGGCTTATTGAAGCTTTTCTTTCGTAATTTATGGTAGGAAAACATGCAATAAACAACTTTTACAAATATTTTTTCTATCACATTGAACAATGTTAACAAAAAAATTTCGTCAAAAAATCATTTTTTTTTTTTTTTTTTTTTTTTGCATTTACTTTCATTTTCAAGCATCAATTAAAAGGAGCATTTTTTGTTATTGTGCAACCCTCAAACCTAAGTGTTCGATTGTCTTGACAAACACTTGTGATCAAAGTTTACTGTCAAAATATAACTTTAAGGTCTAATCTCACACAGAAGAAAAATCCTTGGGAGAAATTTTTATACTTCCTTAGTTCCTTCCAAACAAATGTTTGCAACATTTGCCTAAAATGGTGTAAACAAATYTTTGCACCAAAGTGATCAAACTATCATAAGTGTTTCCTTTTGTAGTAAATTTTAACCCTTGAAATTAAAATTTACCCTTGCTTAAAAATTAAAGGATTGATTATGTGTTTCCTTATCACTAATTAGGACCAACACAATTTTTTTTTCAAATGAGCCAGAACGGCGGGATACATTTGAAGGGGCAGGGTACGAGGAATCAAACCTCTAACCTCAAGGGTCAAAGGTGGGGTTGAAACCACTGCTTCAAAACCCTTCCCGGGACCAACACAAAGTGATTATGAAACAGCTGAGTGATTTCTTGAATGTGTGATATGATGAAACAGAGCTGCTTAAGCTTTGAGAAAGATACTGTATAATGTATATGATTCTTGCTATTTCATGACATATCAGCAAAAAAATTAGCCAAATTGTATTGCACAAGGAACCACACTCATTTTATCTTCATTAGCATCATAATCTGTTTATTTGCAAATAATGTTTTCATGTCTGATCACAAATGAAATGGTAAAAACGCTATTATCGTCGCTCTGATTTGTTTGTTATGTCATGTAATAGGGTTTGTGTTCACATTTGATAACTCGTATCAGAGACTCGATGCATTTTCTTAGCATATAACAAATTTGCATTATAGAATTTTCCTATGTTGGGATGGGGATAATTGGGAGTCTTGATAACAACGATGTCGCAGATACCTTTTGTCGCAGTCTTACTTAAGCTGTTCTGTATGAATTGAAGGGAAAATGTTTGGGGGATTTTGTCTCTATCACACTGGAGATGATACGTGTTTCAAGGTGAACGAGTGATGTCGCTGTATTGACAAGAAGGCATATCGAGACAATCTTCTGGGTATGCTGGGGATTATTGTGTTTTGGCAGTCTGAGGTGTATGGAGATGGTGGATGGGGAGAGATATAAGTGTTTAAAGAAATGTGGTTTGGCCTGTGGTAGTTAGTATCTTGGGTCTGTCTAATTTGAATTTGATGAGTGGGCTGCGCAGTTTCTTTTGTTTGTCAGTGCATGAATTAATAATTTTGGGCAGCAGGTCGTGATCAGATAGCTGACAGGAAAAGATAGAGATGTGTGCTATCCATGGGTTTGAGACAAGTTATGGATAGGGTCGCGAGATGTGATTTGGGTACTTGGAGAGATTGTATATTGTTTTTTTCTTTGTTTATATTATAGATTTGGCAAAGAGAAATAAGAAGACTGTCAGCCTTTTTTAGTCGTATTGGGTAATAATGGGACAATTTGACTAGTTGGGTCGCGGGAGAGACATTGATAATGTACCAAAGATGGGTCTGTTACTGAAGTTGTACGTGACTTGGATGGCTGGCTTTGGCATTGTGTGTTGTGCAGAAGAGGATCCAGGCGTTTCTGGTATGATTCTGCTTGAAGGCGAGGTAGCTGAAGGAAGCATTGGCTATTGTTCTAGTACGTTTAAGTTGTGGAGCGCTCAGTCCTATCAAGATTAATAAGAATCGCAACTGATCATAGAGCTTCTCCAACTCACTATTGTGGCACGTTCTTGCTCACGTCGTCATTTTTTCATATAAAGAGATTGTACTTATAGAGTTGATTGATAGCGGATGTTGTGGTTGGTTGAAGCCAAGTGGTCTTGAATGTCTAAATTTGTTGGATTATGTGGAAAACGTGTGAATGTGTGCTTTAATGTATGACAAGAGCTGAGCCAGGTGTGTTGATCATTAGTAGTTTGCGCAGAGGTTTATATGTCGCTGTAAGTTGCTTTGGCTGATAGTAGTAGGATGTGTGTGTACGTAGATACATGTGGAACTCGGGGTAATGTATTGTAGTGCCAAGAAGCGTTGCGAAAGGTGGATTGACGTCTCTTACTGCAGGAGCAGTGATAGATGTGTGTTGTATAAGATAGTTTATTTCACTCTCTGTCAGTTGGGCTATCTTGTTGTTATTGCTATATATTTTGGTGTTGTCTTAGGTGTTGCGTTCTTTCTCCTCTTACTCTTTTTTTGTGGTCAGTTCTTGCTTGTCTATTGGTGCCTTTGCTCTTCTAGTGCTATTTTTGGGAGTTGTTTCTAGTGTAATTTGTAATACAACGCTAATTGATGTGCAGTCTGCGTAATGCTGAAGCAAATTTAATAGAAAACGATCTGATAAAATATCATGTAGATTACAGACTGCTCTCATTTTGTAAGCTGTCAAAATTTACAGGATAATATTCATATCAGTATCCAGCCTAGATTACATAACGATTACGACGTCAGTCTGCGATGAAGAAAACAGATGCGTAAAGACTAAGAGAGTCATCTAGATTTGTTATTATAGCGGTATTTGGTTGTAGCTTGCAAGTATTTAACTTAAATTCACGTGATTTGGATCAGGACTGGTGATACCTCGGCCTCGAGCATTGGAATTTGGCCAAACAGCACGGGCAATGAGAATGGAGTCCTACCATAGCTAAAGATCGATGTTTTCGAAGAAAAACTGTCTGGAGTTTGCACAAACTTCCGTTCGTTCATCTTGTCCAAGATCAAAATGTGGATGCTTCGGCCAAAGCTCGTCTATCTCCTGCTCCACTTGTGTGTCAAATTTAGCATCAAAAGTTACCTCGATCCTGTCGTACAATAATTAATATAAAATAACAATATATATCTGTATGATTCGAATTGTCTCGAACGTACTGTAATGTTGCCACGATGTAATTCAAGGTGTAATTCCTCAACTTCGCACTCATCTGCTAGAACTCCACAATGTCGTTTGCCTTCGTAGTGCTTTTTCATACGTACAAAGGCATTATCAAAATGGAATATGCAATTGAATTATCACCTAGTATGATTAATTAAAAAAACTGTTCAATAGGTAGCAAGGCAGTGAGGTACCTCAAGAACACCAAATCCAGCGAGAGGATAGAAAAGGCGCAAAGCTCACAGACGAAAGCAAAGCATCGTGTTGCGGAGTTTGTCAGGGAAGTGCACCGTTCGGAGTTGGAAGGGAAACGATTGAATCAGAAACGATACGGATCGGAGTCGTTGGAGTTGAATGAATATGGAAGTTATCCTGAAACTTTTAGTAGACGGAAATGGTCTTGAAGCTTGAAAATGACAAAGAGAGTGAAATGGATGAATGAATCGAATCTACAACATAATAAGTAGGTTTTGTAGAAGCCATCGAAGTCACGAATACAATTCAATCGGATAGTGCTATCATCTTGTTTGTGGTTTGTAGGAAAACTCTTTTTTAATAATAATTGACTACAAAGTTGATGCGAGTTTTGTTCGTAATTTATGGTGGAAACAAATGCAATAACAACTTTTAACATAATTTTTCTATGACTTAACATTTAAAAAAAATTTCGTCAAAAAAATTTATTTTATTTTGCATTTTTCAAATTTTCAGGATCAATTAAAAGAGTTGTTTTGTTATTGTGAATATCCCTTAAAACGATCAAACCTAGTGTTGATTGCCTGACCACTTGTGATGAGAGTTTACTGTTGAATATAGCTTTAAGGTCTAAATCACACAGAAGAAAATTGGGAAAATTATACTATCTTAGTCCTTCCAAACAATGTTGCAACATTTTTGCTAAAATGGTGTAAACAAATTTTGCACAAAGTGATCAAACTATCATGCAGTGTTTCCTTTTGTAGTAATTTTAACTTGTTAAAATTAAAGGATGATTATTGTACCTTATCACTAACTAGGACAACAAATTTTTTAAATTTTATTTTATTTTTTTTTTTTTTTTTTTGGCAAATGCTACAGGGCGGTACATTTAAAGAGGGGGGTTGCAGGAATCGACTCGAATTAAGGGTCAAGGTGGGGTTCAAAAACCTTCCTGGGACTTAAAAGTGATTATGAAACAGCTGAGTGATTTCTGGAATGTGTGAATATGATGAAACGAGATGCTTAAGCTTTGAAAAGATACTGTATATATGTATATGATCTTGGATATTTCTGAATATCAGCAAAAAAATGCAATTGGTATCCAAGGAAACAACTCATTTATTCATTAGAAATATATCTGTTTATGCAATAATGTTTTATGTCTGATAAAATGAAATGGTAGAAACCGAGTTGTAAAGCGCATGCTCCGAAAAAACACCATGAAAAAACAGCTTCATAATAAAATGACACACAAAACAAGTAAAGATAAAAAGAAAACTAATATTGAGAAGAAGGAATTGGATAATACAGTTTGTGGATTAAAGCCAGGCAGAAGAGTGTTTTGAAGAAGTACGTGTTGCAAGAATATCAAGTCCATTCTATTGAGTCAGCAATTTTGGCTTGAATTTGGGGTTGAAAAAAGGCAAAAAGAAGATTTTTGATATGGGTTTTGATGAAAGAGGAATTGTGTTGGTTTTGGGGGGAAGAATTGGAGACCAGCATGGTTTGGTTTAATAAGGGTTTTGTAATTGGGTGAAGTAGTTAAACTGTTATTGGATTGGAACAAATTAGGGATAATTTCCATTTTTTTTTTGTCCTCAAATAGGAACCAAAATTGGAGGAGAAGAAGGGATTTGGAAATGTTGGTATAAAAAGAGAAATGAAGTTTGATGTGACATCTTTATGAAAGCCGAAACTATTTTAAAACGACCAATCTGCTAATTATGCCACAAGGTGTTATGAGCACCGTGAACGAATTATTGAAGGTTGTGACCAATATGGTAATTTTTTTTACGAGCTTAAAATAAATCATGTCTAATAATTAAAATTTTACTCCGATTTGAAACATATTCTTATTGATGTTTTAAATTATTAACTAATAAACATAAACTTCCAAATATATTTAAAATAAAAAACCCAAATATTCAGATTTTGCATATTTTTAGAGCCAAAATATTGTGTCTCGGCTGTGAAAATTTAAGCG